>CM060387.1:130086081-130354359 GCA_030545235.1 Helianthus tuberosus
TGATGATTCTGTTTACATGTTATCGTTCCAGTATCATTGTTCCAACATCGTCGTTTCAATGAAGCTTCCCATCACACATCAACCTTTCAATATCGATGTTGCAGTATAATTGTTGCAACATCGTGAAAAGTTGCATGTGATACCTTCTTTGATGGGAGAGTTGCAACTTGAACGGACGATATGTATCTTCTATCGTGAAAAGTCAGATGTGCTACAACAGTTGAGAATAGACCTTTGCATTTTAGGTTTGTTTCTTATTTTGATTAACTGTTGATGATGTTGAGAGTTTTTATTTACACTGACATTTTAGAATATGTTAAGATGCATGTTTATATTATTAAAATGAACTACTACATAGAAAAATAGAAATTTAATGAAATATTTATAAAGTATTACACGCTAGAGTTAACACTTGCTAGGATTTCGTAGACTCTGGCCTTTCTCCATGTGATTTCATGCTCTCTTTTGAATTTCAAGTCAGTTATCATGTTGCAGATTTTCTGATCCTATTTTAGAAGTTGTGTCAGAAACTCTTCTGCATTCTTCTGGAACTCTGATGGAGGAGAGTGGAGGACTTCATCGAGCAATGCTATGTTGTTCCAGGTTTTGTTGTAATTAGTGTCATTTATTATGTCGACTTTCCTGTTTAGTTCTTCGTCTGTTCTTTGTTCTTTGAGTGACCACATCGAGAATTATGTTTTAACATCGCTGGTGTCTGACCAGTGGTAGAAGCTGAAGTTTGCCATGTAGATTTTTTGTTGGTTTTCTGATATGGAACAATTTTTGACAGAAAGTGATTTGTAAGACAATTTGTTGATGTTTTGAATCAAAAGTAATCAACGATCTTTTATAGAGTTTAAAAACGCGTCTACATGGTAAATGAAGAGGTTAATTGTAATTGTGATAATCTGCTTTTGTTCTTTGAACTTCGAAATTTTGTCCCTTGGGTTTCTTGGTATTTAATTTTACAGTTTTCCCATAAAAGTTGGGTTTGAAAAGGTTTTTGCATTAAAAGACAGTTGTTTTGAAATATACATTAATATGTTTATATTAAATCTACACGTTTTCACAATTACAAATTTCAGTATATAAACTCATAGTCACTTCACCTGTTTTTCAGAAAATCTCCCTATGAAGATATCATACTTTCAGGAAAGTCGAGTAATATAGTTTATTCAAATGGCATCGTTCACAAATGCAAAATCAGATGATTTAAAGCAGCGTTTTTTCAGGAAAATCGAGGAACAGGTGTATGAAGATAGGGCTACTCTTCAAGAGCTGAAGAGATGTTTTGATGGATTGCAAGTTGGCATGTTCACTAGAGAGCAGGTTTCCAGAGATCTTATGCGGATGCCTTCAACTTCCGTTCGTGAGCTTTGTGTTGTCAGTAATATAGAGTGCGGTGATAGAGACTTGGAGTTCATGGCGATGCTGAAGGACATACATCGAGAGGTTCAGCAATCCATGGAGTTGATGATAAAGTTTCTTAATTCTTGCTGTTATTGTTAGATTTGAACTTTAATGTTGTTCAGTATGTGATGTAATTATTGGACTTTTAATGTCATGAATAAATGAATAAATCTTAATCTTATGAATCTATGTTGCGTTTTAGTTTTACTTATTTAGTGTTTGAGTTTGATTTAGATTATGTTGATGTTAAATTGTGTCTGAACATCTGTTTGGTAAGTCAACAGAAGTTTAATAGTATCAAGGGTTGGTTTGATGGTGAACAGATAATGTTGATGTTGAATTGTGTCTGAACATCTGTTTAGTAAGTCAACAGAGGTTTAATAGTATCAAGTGTTGGTTTGATGGTGAACAGATTATGTTGATGTTGAATTATATCTGAACATCTGTTTGGTAAGTCAACAGAGGTTTAATAGTATCAGGGGTTGGTTTGATGGTGAACAGATGAGTTCAAAGATAAAACAAATGTTCAGAATTTGATAATTGATAGTAGTTTTTTGAAGAATCTGTGCTCCTGCAAATTACAGAGAGTCAATATTTGGAGTTGTAAAAGGTCTGTTGTAGTTAAAGTTTGGTAAAAGAGAACATCTGCTGATGATGAAACAACTGTGTATGCTAACGACTGTTTGATTTACCACTGTTGACTAAATGAATAAATTTTAATAGTATTAATATTTGTTGTCGCATCTTCATTTTAATTATTTCAGTCATTCCTAAGTATTATTATATAATTTTGTTTATCAATAACAGTTTTTTGGAAGAATTTACCGTATATTTTGGTGTTGTAAAAGGTGACGTGTAGCTAAAGTCTGACAAAAGAGAGCATCTGCTGATGAATAAATGTCTGAAGATGCAAATGTCTACTATGGGTCAACAGATGTTAACGAACAACAGATGATATTCAAACTTAAAATGCTTAACAGAGGATTTGATACTAACAGTGGTTGGGCTAATAGCAGATGTTAGACTTACGACTATTGAGTTACACCGATTGAAAACAACTGTTTTTGAAACTTATGCTTGCCTAAAAATACATCCACTGCTAAATGGTACCGTCTGTTGTCATAATTTCTGTTTATCCTAATGACTGTTGATTTATTATACTGCTGACTGTCATCCATTATGACAACAGATGTTCTGACGTGGACAGATGTTAGCTAAAAATAAAACAACTGCTGAAAGTTATCATCTGTTCTCATAACTTCTGTTTATCTAACGACTGTTTGACTCACACTGTTTCCAACGACCAACAGAGGTTTCCCAAACACATTTTCGTACAATATCTATACATGTATCTATATGTTCTATCAATATGTGTTATGCATGGTTTTCAATATAAATGTAAATAACAAATTCAATAAGGGGTGTATGTGTAAATATTTTTCATCTGTTGAAAATATGGGAAAACGAAAACACAACCGTCATTATTTATTTAGTATCACTACACATCAAACATCTATCATCTGACTTCTTTCAAAAATATCTTCTTCCCAGTCATTTTCTAGGGTTTCAACTTTCTTATTCTCCGTCTTCTACACTTCAATCACTGGTGGTTTTATTGTTTTTTCTTCAGCAACTGGTATGTACATTCATATTGTAATGAACTATATATTGTTTAACCGATTTTAATTCAAATCCTATCCTGCTACAAATACGATTTTAAACGTTTATTGCTATACATTCAAGAAGGGTTTAGTTAGGTGTTTGAATCATTTGTTGAGAACATATTAAAATAGTTATTATTTGCAGAAAAATTTTAACTCATACTCTGTTTCTATGATTAATTTCAGTAGATACTATGTTAATACAAAAAGTTAATTTTCATCTTCGAATCCAACTTTTTAATTTCAATCTTTTAACATCTTTACTGATTCAGGTTTTATCATGTATACTACATTTGTCAAGTTTCTTGATAACCCAGAATCTTTGAAACTGGTATGACATGTTTTTATATACATAATTTATTTTTATTGAGATATATATTTAACAGTTGTTATGGTTTATATTTTCTTACACTACTTAAAAATTATATACAGGATGTACCTATAGCCTTTGCTAATCAAAAGTGGGGAGATTGTAGGCAAAAAAATAAGTTGCGAATCTATCATGAGTCTGGTAAAAAATGGATTGTGAGGGTCAGAATAGAAAATTCAACGCCAATAATAACTGACGGTTGGGACAGTGTTGTTAAAGATCTCAATTTACCGAGGGATACTTTGTTGGTTTTCAGACCGTTAGGTGATTTTGGGCTTGAACTTTCATGTTTTGTTGATGGCATGTGTGGTGAATCTTATTTCTCGTTTAATCGTTATGCAAGATTTGGTTTTACGGTATGACTATTGATCTTAACTTGAATCCTTTTGCATCTTAAACGTGTGAATTCTCATAATTTTTCGTACTTCACGTATAGTATTCATTATTTTTAATTTTATGCAGGTAATCGAAGACTGCTTCATTAAACAATTTTACATAAACAGCCCACCAAGTGGCAAATTTCAAATATGTTATAAGGGTTCCTATTGGAATGTTGAGGCGTCTAAGGTTGATACCAACTTTGTATTTGCTAGAGGATGGCCGGAAATGTGCAACGATGTTGGGATACTGAAGGATGATTTGCTTGTGTTTAGCAGAATTGTTGATGTTGTTTTTGAGGTAGTAGTTTATAGAGATGAGACTGAGATTTGCTTTTCGAAGAAACCTGAATCTGATGATGATAGTGTACTTGAGATATCGAAGGCTGATTATGTTGAGAATGTATTCAAGGTACGTATGTATTTAGCATTAGCAGTAAAAGTTTTAATTATTTTAGCATTATATTAATTATTTCATTAATGTTGACCAGGACATCTATGAGGATGAAGAAGTTGTGTCTGTAGGTGAAGGAAGAACCGTTACTCAGGTACTTACTAAATTATTAAAATTATTTATTTTTAATTTAACACATATAAGAATTTAATGTTTTTACAACTATTAGTAATGCTGTTTACTGATGTTACATTTATCCAATAATGTATTATTTAGAAGAAGTTACCAACCAATGTCGAATGCATGTCGAAGAGATGCATGTCTTCACGATTGAATAAAACACAAGATGTAAGTTTACCATCTTAAAGATTGTTATATTACTATGGTTATTAAAGTTACTCTATGACAACATGTTAAGAAGAAAGGTAAAGTTACTTCTGAGAGAAAGGAGACGGTCAAGAATATGACTAAGGGAAATGCTGCCTTACCTGTCGTCACAAGTGATCATATTGGATGTTCTTCATCTGCTCACAAAGTTAAGGTATCTATACTCGCCACTTAAGGTATCTATACTCACCACTTAATTAGTATATGTTATATAAACTATTTTTTTTGTGTGTGCATATATTCAACATTCCTTTAATTCACATGTATATGTTTACTTTTTCATCTAGGGGAAGAGAGGCGCCAATGTTCAGAAAAAGCTTAACCGTAGAAATAAGATTACAAAGACTGTAAAAAAACATTCTGGACATTTTCTCGACCCCGAGTTCTTTCATTTTGATCACAAAGGAGACTATAGGCTGGTATACCATTTTTTATAACAAACTAATGATTTATGTTTATTTGACTGACTATTATTTTCTTCTACACAATACACGTAGCGTCTTCCTGTTGAAGTTGCCAGACGAGCAGGTCTTTCTGTTGATCTTCATCCTTTGAAAGTTCAAAACATGGTTGGAGTTGTGGAGGTTTATGATGTTAAGTCGGAGTTAAATTAATTGAAGCCACGTTATGCGTTGGACGGTTGGCGAAAGTTTATGACTGAGAATAACTTGAGGTTTGGTGATATGTTGCACTTCACATACGTGTCTTCGCAACAGAAGATCATATTAAATGAAGTTACCTCAGTTTAAAAACGACATTTAAGTATGTTCTGATATCAGATATTATAACTATGAATTTTTTGATGTTGACGTTGTATGGTTTTTTTTTTAATTATTAACTTGATGTTTTGTTGCTATGTATGGCTAACATGATAAAATACTATTATTAGCTCTTTATGTTTTGTAACTGCATTTATGAATTCAGAATAATGGATGGATATATATGACTGTATTTGGCATGATGATGTTGTGTTTCATGTTGTAAAAACCAGGGAATTGCCAGATAATAGATTTCTTTGCCCGATTAGATTATTGGTTAAATTATAGTTCTTTAAGTCATTGTTTCGTTTTCTTGAATTTTATGTAATTTCGTAAAAAAGTACAATAACAAACAGTGGTTTGAGCATCTCTTTGCCTTTTGGTCAATAGTTAATGGAAACCCATGTTAGGTTCAACAGTGTTTTGAAGAGGAAAACAGTGTGAGAAGACAGTAGATCTGATTAAGTTAAACATATGTTCAGGCTTTGTTAGGATCGAAGGCTCTCATGATTATATTTGTTTGTATGTTTTGAACAATTTGTGAGTATGAAAACATGTAAAGTGCAGCGGGAATGAAAACAAACTTTGTAAACACAGTCAAAGGAGAAAATAGTTTGATAAACAATTGCTTCTCATAGAGTCGAAGGATTTACAAATCAAAGCAAAAGATTACAGATATGCTTACAAACTAAACTCCCCCTCAGCCTGATACCCCAAGGTTGGTTGCACACAAGATGAAAGGATTAGACATGAGGAGAAGAACCCGCTCAGTCAATCAAATGTAACAGTACAGGGTACTGTTACATTTATAGGCAAACCAAACCACTGAGATATCTCAGCTGACATCACCATGAAAGCGACGTCTAACAGCCTAACAACCTGTATCTACTGTCTTTACACAAACACTGCTAACCTAACCACTGACTATACATAAATAAAACAATTCACTAAACAGCTGCTCTCCCTTTATGTCAGTGCTTTACTCAAGGTTGATCAGTCCTTGACTGGGCAGTGCTTTATCATCAGTAGATAGGACCAGCAGTGTTGGATACTTCAGGGTTTTGATCAGCAGAAGAAGGACCAGCAGTAGTTGTATCTGAGCAGCGGATAAAGACCATCAGTTGTTATAAATCACTTTCAAGGGGAAAGCTTAATGTAAACAGCTGCTTATTATGAATCCACTGTTGTGACCTGGTTTTGGCTTTACATTATCTGTTCCTCTGGTAGGGTTCAACCAAACAGATGTTTGGCCTTAAACAGATGTTTTGCCTTTTATATCAGAGGTTTCGACTTAAACAGTTGTTTGACCTTAAACAGATGTTTGGCCATAAACAAATGTTTCACCTTAAACAGATGTTTTGCCTTAAACAGATGTTTGGCCTTCTATATCAGATATTTGGACTTAAACAGATGTTTTACCTTAAACAGATGTTTGGCCATAAACAGATGTTTGGCCTTAAACCAAACATCTGTTTAAGGTCAACATCTGTTTGACTATTGGTCAACATCTGTTTGAATTTTGATCAACATCTCATTTAGTATTCAATAGAACTTTAAATAACTCAACATCTGTTTAATTCGTTGTTTCGTTTTCTTGAATTCTATGTAATTTTGTAAAGTAGTACGAAAACAAACATTTTTACAAAATCCCAAATCACCCTATCATTTAAGTGCATTGAAGTAAAAGTGGAAATGATGTTATTCATGTGGTCCTGTTGTGCTTTTGTTTGAACTCTAATATGGGTTCATGATCTAATCCGGTGATTTGAAGACATTGTTGTTGAATCGAATGAGATGCTTGATGTAATGTGGTCGTATTAATAACAAATAGTAATTAATATAATAAGTTTCCGGAGCCCGGGAAGCAATCTCGGGTAATAACCTAGCTAAATAATATTTTATAAGGAGCAGTGGTTAGTTATAAGAGTCCTGATGAACTTTCGTTAGAGTTTCACAAGTCTACTCAATTGCTGAAGTTAAAAAAGTTGTGCATATCGTGACAAAGAAACGACCCGTGTTTGCACACGGGTTTTATACTCTAAACTTTAAGTATTTACCGACTGACTTATTTATTTATTTTATTTATAAGTCTATATAAATATAACTATACTCATCATTTATATTTGTTATGCATGGTTTTCTAAGAAACGACCCGTGTTTGCACACGGGTCTTACCGCTAGTACTATATAATAGAAGAAACCAATAGGAGGACATGTGTCATTGATTGAAGACATCTATTTTTTATAGATAATTAATATCAATTAGAAGATAATTATAAAATTAAACTTAATATAAATTTAAACAATTCATATAGGAGATAATATAATATCTTAAAATATTTATCAGATTTCAAAATTATTTATCCTGAAATTAACAAAAGATGTACACTAAATATAAATTAATATAATGAAAATGTTTATAAGGGGTAAAAAAATATTAATCAATGTTTATTGGTTCTATACTTTTATTTTTGTGTTCAACTCTCAACTCAAATACGGTAATCACTATGTTTACGTAACATTTATAAGAACCATCACCGCAATCACCTCATCCATCGTATATCGAGTATATCAGTTAGTTTTTTTAAAGATATAAATTTTTATTAGATCCATTCAACCCGTATAATAAACGAGGTTTTTTAAAGATATAACATTTTTATATTTTGCTATACAAAATTACATTTATGCAACTCGTATAATACACGGGGTTTTTAAAAATATAACTTTTTTTTATTATGTAGTATATAAAATTAGATTGTTCAATCCATATAATACATAGGGTTTATAAAGATATAACTTTTTATTTACAAAATTACATTTATACAACTCGTGTAATACAGGGGGTTTTTAAAAATTTAACTTTTTTTATTTTGTAGCATATAAAATTAGATTGTTCAATCCATATAATACATAGGGTTTATAAAGATATAACTTTTTATTTACAAAATTACATTTATACAACTCGTGTAATACACGAGGTTTTTAAAAATATAACTTTTTTTATTATGTAGTATATAAAATTAGATTTATTCAATCCATATAATAAATAGGTTTATGAAGATATAACTTTTTTATTGTTTGGTATATAAAATTACATGTGCTCAACCCGTATAACACATGAGGTTCTTAAAAATGTAACTTTTTTCATTATTTAACATATAAAATTAAATTTACTCAACCCGTACAATACACGAGGTTCTTAAAAATACAACTTTTTAATTATTTAATATATAAAATTACATTTATTCAACCCATGTAATAAACGAGATTTTTAAATATATATTGTTTTATTATTTGGAATATAAAATTACATTTATTCAACTCGTGTAATAAGCGAGATTTTCAAAGATGTTTTTTTTTATTATTTGGTATATTAAATTACGTTTATTCAACCCGTGTAATACACGGGTTCTAACCTAGTTTACGTGTATTCGAAAATAAATAAAAAAATTCCACGTGTAAGTCTATCATTTACAAACGTGTAGGTACGCATGTGTAAAAAATATGTTAAGAGTAATTTAGAGAGGATAGATAAAATAATTCTTATTGGATTTTAGTTGGTTCTTTACGAGTTCCTACGATTTTCACAAAAATTATGAGTACTCAATTGAACCTCACCCTCTCTCACTATATACAAATTCCATATTTTTAACGACTAACGAATTTTATTAGAGCAATACCGGTTAACCAAACGTTAACCCGGTAATTTAGAAGGTCCACCAAAATACAATACATCATACACCCATGCTACCTAACTCAATATTACACCAATCATCCTACGTTAACGATGAGCATTTTGCTCTATTTCGTATCCATAGAAAGCTATACGATTTAATCTCCTCCTTTATCCTTTTGAAATTCGGCTGCTTGTTTCTAAATACCATATCATTCCTGCACTTCCACAAGACCCATAATGCAATTTGTATGAGTGACAACATCACTTTTCGCCATTTTGCCGAGCCACGGTACCGTTTCTGCACAACCACTAGATCCTTTGTCTCTAGCACAAAGAAGGGTCTAACTTTGCACCATTGAGCTATGAATTCCCAAACTTGCTGAGCCAGCCTACAAGCCACAAATAAATGGGCTGCAGTTTCATCCCCCTGATCGCATATCCTGCAGCGAACCGAAGGCAAGTGGATGTTTTTCCAAGCCAAATCCACCGCTGTGGGCAACCAATCCAAAACAACTCGCCAACACAAAAAATTAACCTTTAAAGGAACCCACCCATTCCATATGAAGTCAATCCCCAGGTCCACAAAAACAGCCTTTTCGATTTCATTCCTTAAACTACGAACTGAGAACTGACCCGAATCTAGTTGTAGTAAGTTTCCAAATCTTTTTATTGTATAGAGGAACAAGAATGCCACTATAGCAAATTGTATGTCGGTTGTGGATGGGATAGTTAATATGGAGTACGAGTGGGTTCCGCCATCTCCTCGGAACTTCCCGGTTGTCGAACCCACTCGTACTCCATATTAACTATCTAGGGGTGAGCAAAAGGAAAAACCCGACCCGACCCGACCATTACCCGACCCGACCCGAGAACCGATCAAACATAAAATACAGAACCGATTCACTACCCTAAATATAGGGTCGGTTCCGGTCCATAGGTCAAAGTCCGTTCATAACATTGGTAACATTGTATTTAGATCAAGGTCGGTTCCGGTCCATAGGTAAAAATACAACCCACCCATTACATCAAGATCTTTGCATATAGGTTTGTAATTTCACAATCAAATAAGTGATCAATCAACTATGGACATCTCAATAAGAAACCCACCTAAGGATAAGTTGTCATGTCCTAATTTATTTCTTTGTGAATACATAGGTGGGTGTTACGTATTAATTGTTGTAATTCAATAAATGAGGGACTAAAGTGTCAATTAGTAAGAACTATAGTTTGGGTCAGTTTTGTAAATGTATGAAAGTTAGAGGGTCAATAGGTAGAACAGTTGGTTAGCAGTTATAGTTGTTATGTGTTAGTTGTAACTGTGGATTGAGTATCGATAAGGAATTGACTGATTCCATCTTCTACAATTCTTCTAAAATTCTTATTGTAACATTGGTATCAGAGCTAACGATCCTTATCGGAGGCTCAGATTCCGTTCATAAATCATCATTCCGACCACAATTTCCGTTCATAAATCATTCGTAGTGTTCAATTTTGCTTAATATTGTTCAATCTATCATCAATTCCGTTCAATTCGATTCAGTAATTGATCTTTGTTCGATCAATACCTTCAATTTGATTACGTTGATTCGATTCTTGGAACTGTTCTTTCCGGTTTCAATTTCTGACCTAATTCATGTATATGCTTACTCGTCAACAAGAAATGGACAAATTAGAGAAATTAGCTCATACAAACGCAACAATAATTGAGTATCAGCAGGCAATTCTAGACCAAAAATCGGAAGCCATCAGGTTACTGCAAGTCAGTGTAACCTCGTTAGTCAATCAAATGGCTGAAATCAATAACAAAATGGGCAATGAAAGAATCATTAACCATCAAGAGCAGAGATTGGTTCGTACTGGTAGATTGGATTTTCCAAAATTCAATGGGGATGAAGTTGAAGGGTGGATTATAAGGTGCAATCACTTCTTCGCAGTTGATAAAACCCCTGAAAATGCAAAAATTCATTATGATGTCATCAATTTAGAAGGTGCAGCTCTGGAGTGGCATCAAGGATTTGTAGATAGCCAAGATATGGAGATAGAGGATATTCCATGGGAGGAGTATTCCAGGTCTGCTGTTACAAGATTTTCTCAAAGGTTGTCTGAAGATGCTATGGAAGAACTCAAAAATCTTAATCAAACAGGTTCTCTATCTGAATATACTAAAGAATTTGATTCTTTGCTTAATAGAGTCAAATTGAATGATGAGTATGCTGCTAGTTTGTATGTTGGGGGGTTAAAACCTGAAATTAGATGTCTAGTCAAGATTTTTAAACCAAGAACCATGAGGGATGTTATTGCTATGGCCAAACAACAAACTGTGGTTTACATAACCTTATTTGGAGAAAAAGATTTGAAGAAGTCCAATTTGAATCAAGCTGTGAATCATACAAGTGGTAAAGGAAGTTTTAATACTAACACCAAGAATTTTGGCACCACTAATAACAATTTGGCCCTATTACCTACACCTCCAAACAATAAGATGCTCAAAAATGTTAAGAAAGTTCCTGCTAAGATAGCTGAAGAAAAGAGAGCAAAGGGAGAGTGTTTTTGGTGTAATGAGAAGTACTCACCCACTCATAATTGCAAATTTAAACATTTGTACATATTGGAAATACATGGTGATGATGAAATGGGGGGTAATAGTGAAGAGGAAGTGGTGGAAGATCTGGAAAATGCAGCTCAGTTGTCTGTGTATGCCATGACTGGTGTGAGTTCATATTCAACTATGAGAGTGGTTGGCACTATAGGTACTAGACAGATTCAGATTCTGATTGACTCTGGTTCTACTCATAATTTTGTCAATTCCAAATTAGCATTAAGAATGAACTGTTTTACTAAAGAAGTGCCTGTGATGAAAGTATTAGTAGCCAATGGGAAGGAATTGGATTGTAATCAATTATGTCCAGATTTCCAATGGCTCATGCAAGGAGTGTGGTTCAAAACAGATGTCTTACTTCTACCACTGGAAAATTATGACATGGTGTTGGGAATACAATGGCTGCAATCACTTAATGACATTGTTTGGAACTTCAAAAACCTCACTATGCAGTTCAAGGTGGATAGCAAAGTAGTGGAATTGAAGGGAGTTAGTAAGAATACTATTTCTCTATGTTCTTTAGAGAAATTCTCTCATATGTGTCACAATAATGAGTCTATGGTTCAAGTACAATTGTTTAGCTTACAAGAAGGGGCAAAAGGGTCATTTCAACACAATGCCACTATTGCTAGTAATACACCAAATGAAGGAATAGATGCTTTATTGCAGAGATATGAAGATATGTTTAAGGTTCCTGATTCATTACCTCATGTCAGAAGTTGTGATCATAGAATTCAGTTAATAGATGAAGGGGTTACAATCAATCAAAGGGCTTATAGATATCCAAGGGGTCAAAAGGATATTATTAAGAAAATGGTACAAGAAATGTTGGATATGGGAATTGTGAGGCATAGTGTAAGTTCCTTTGCCTCCCCAGTGGTCCTTGATAAGAAAAAAGATGGAGCTTGGAGATTATGTGTAGACTACAGGAAATTAAATGACCAAACAATTAAAAACAGATTTCCAATTCAACTGATTGAAGAGTTATTAGAAGAATTGGGTGGGGCTGTGGTATTTTCTAAATTGGATCTAAGATCCGGGTACCATCAGATTAGGATGCATGAGAAGGATGTACACAAAACAGCTTTCAGAACTCATCAGGGTTTATTTGAATTTCTAGTACTTCCTTTTGGACTGGGTAATGCCCCTGCAACATTTCAAGGATTGATGAACTCAGTTTTTCAAAAAATATTGAGGAGATCTGTCTTAATATTTTTTGATGATGTGTTAGTGTATAGTAAGAGTATACAACAACACATTAAAGATTTGGAAGTGGTGTTACAGCTGTTCAGAGACAATCAGTTATATGCAAAGAAATCCAAATGCAGTTTTGCTGGGTCAACTATTGAATACTTGGGCCATGTCATTTCCAAAGATGGGGTGTCAACAGACCCTTCAAAGATTGAGGCAGTAAAATAATGGCCAACTCCAACTACTGTGAAGCAATTGAGAGGGTTTTTAGGGCTTACTGGCTATTATAGGAGATTTGTATCTTCCTATGGCTCAATTGCCAAGCCATTAACAAATCTTCTGCAAAAGGATGCTTTTAAGTGGTCTGCTGAAGCACAAAAAGCCTTTGACACTCTGAAATCAGCAATGATTCAAGCTCCTGTTTTGGCATTACCTGATTGGTCACAGGAGTTTATTGTTGAAACAGATGCAAGCTCCAAAGGGTTAGGTGCAGTGTTGATGCAAGGGAAACATCCTATTGCATATGTAAGTAAGGCTCTTTCTACCAAACAGTGCACCTTATCAGTTTATGAAAAAGAATTGATGGCCATTTTATTAGCTGTGAAGCATTGGCATCAATATCTTATTCTTAAACACTTCACAATAAGGACTGATCAGAAGAGTTTGAAGCACTTATTGGAACAAAAAATTACTACACCTCTTCAGCACACCTGGTTGAGCAAGTTAATGGGTTATGATTATCATATTGTGTACAAGAAGGGGGTAGAAAATTCAGCTGCTGATGCATTATCCAGAGTGCATAGTTCTTATGTATTCTTCATGCTTGTGTCTTCTTATGATCCACTGTTATTAGCAAGGATAAAAAGCCATTGGGAACATGATTTACAAGCTCAAAGTTTGATTGAAAGATTGTCACAAGGGGAAGTTATTAAACACATGAAGTGGGATGGTGAGTTGCTAACAAGAAAGTCAAAACTTTGGATTGGTCAAGATAATGCATTAAGGAAAGAGATCCTATTGCTATGTCACCCATCAACAATAAGGGGGCATTCGGGTATTCAGCCTACTTTGCAGAGGTTTCGAAACCTTTTTTATTGGAAAAGAGCAGACAAGGATATTAAACAGTGGGTTAAAGCCTGTGAGGACTGTCTTAAAGCTAAGTATGAAACTATTGCTACACCAGGGTTATTGTCACCTTTACCCATGCCAGAATCAGTCTTTACAGACATTTATATGGATTTTATTACTGGACTTCCAAAATCTAAGGGCAAAGATGTCTTTTTGGTGGTCATTGACAGATTGACAAAATATGGACATTTCATGTCCTTACATCATCCTTTTTCTGCTGTTCAAGTAGCTCAGGTAATGTTAGATAGTGTTTTCAAGTTGCATGGGTGTCCAATGACTATTGTTTCAGACAGGGATCCTCTCTTTATGAGTCTTTTTTGGAAAGAGTTCTTAAAGTTGCAGGGTATTGATCAAGCTTTATCCACTGCTTACCATCCTCAATCAGATGGTCAAACAGAGGTCCTTAATCGTTGCCTTGAAACTTATTTGAGGTGTATGGCTATGGCTGAACCTCATACTTGGGCACAGTGGTTAGCCTTGGCTGAGTGGTGGTACAATACTACTTGGCATTCTGCCATTAAAATGTCTCCTTTCAAGGCCTTATATGGCATGGATCCTCCTATTCATCTCCCATACATTCCTAATTCCACTACAGTGGATACATTGGATAATTGGTTGAATACAAGGGATAGCATGATTGCCACTTTAAAACAGTCCTTGGAATGAGCAAGAAACAGAATGAAACAATTTGCTGATTTAAAGAGAAGTGAAAGGAGCTTTGAGGTTGGGGATTGGGTTTTCCTTAAACTGCAGCCCTATGTTTAGACCTCTTTAAGGTTGCATAAGTATTCAAAGATTTCTCAAAAGTACTTTGGACCTTTCATGGTGGTTAAAAAGATTGGTGAGGCTGCTTATACATTGGACCTTCCTTCTAGCTCACAATTACATCCAACATTCCATGTGTCTCTTCTTAAGAAGGCTGCTGGTCCACCTGAACAACAAGCTTCTTTGCCTACTTCTTCTGTACAATCATTGCAACATATGGCTATCATTGACAGGAAGTTGGCTAAGAGTGGGAATAGAGCAATTGTGAAGTTTTTAGTTCAATGGAAGGATTTACCTCTGCATGATGCTACTTGGGTTAAAGGTGATGATTTTGTACTTCAATATCCTGAGTTTTCAACAGATTCTTGAGGACAAGAATGCTTAAAGGGGGGAGTTTTGTTACGTATTAATTGTTGTAATTCAATAAATGAGGGGCTAATGTAACATCCCGAAAATATAATTTCGTAAATTTGCAATTTAGTTGCAAATAAATTAGTAAAATAAACTAATTAGTAATGACACTAACCTAGTTAGTTTATTACTTATGAGTAGTTAAAGACATAGAAATAAAATAAAAGAAACTAGAGGGACCAAAAGTGTTAAACATGAAAATAGTTTTAATAAAAACATTTTAATAAAACACAAACACCCCTTGTGATGGTGCTGGGATCAATCAAACAGGGGGAAAGGGCGACCAAGCTTATCAAAACCCTAACATCCATAAAACACCAAAATTGAAGGTTCAAATCTGACCCAAAACGAAATCCAAGCTGAGATTAATGATCCTCATTGTTAGGGGAGGATTTCCTAATGATCAGTGATCCTCAATTACTGTTGGGTTTCGTGATCCTCACTTCTGTTAGAATTGGTGATCCTCAGAAGTATTGCAGGATCAGGATCATGGATCATCTTAAGGATCCTTATACTAACGATTGTCTACTTTGAATATAATGTTGTTTTGCAGGAGTACCAGCTTGGACTTGGTCTTGGCGATATTCCTGGAGCATATTCCATGACTAATTCCGCACGTGCTTACCTGAAAGTGGACGTTATGGAGTTCGTGGGGGACTTGCATGAATTGCGGAATGTTTGTTAGCTTAGATATTTTTCCATTTTTAAACGGGGTAGCGAGCTAAATAGAAACACTTGGCTATTTTTGGCAAACACACACACTAACAACTGCTCCCACCAGCTCTTGGCAATTCTCTTAGCAATTTCATACACTTTTCGTACACCTTTTGCACGTTACACTATAGTGATCCTTGTAATTAGCTCGCTATCATCCGAAGTTGTAACACATTTCTTATTTAATTTGAGTTGGTGATCGGTAGTTTCCATCACCCGAGGTTTTTTATGCCAGAGATCATTCATTGATCAAGGGCTTTTTCCTCGTATAAATCTTCGTGTCACTTGTTCATTGCATTTCAGAGTGATCCTTATTGTTGTTCATCAATTCAAGCATCATACCCCACAACAGAAAGTTTGGTTGCATTATCATTGCTTGATTTTTGACCAAAACAGTTTGGCGCCCACCGTGGGGCAATTGGTGCTTCATTCCTGAGAAGATTCATACCTTTGTGGTCATTTCGGTTCACGACAACCAGGCAGATGGCTTCTTCAACGAAGAACACTTTAAACTTAATGCCGTCATTCAATTCTTCACAAGGCGTTCCTCCTTTGCCTCCACCACCTTCTGGATCCTAGAAGAATGCTGAGAATGCTGCGAAGAAACAAACCCCCATTTTCACAAAACCACCAACTTCTTCTGTTTCAACTAATCCTACTACTAATGATCTTTATGCTTTGATTTTGCAGATGAGGAATCATGCACAAGAGCAGGACAAAACCAACGAAAGGATCCTCCGGGAGATTGATGAGATCGAGAAACAGAAGAAATCAGTGGAGGATCACTCCCCTCTGATGCCAAGATCGCTGAACTTCGACACTCCAGTCATAACTTCCCAACACTCAGCAGTTCCGGACGTGCAATACTTGGGCGAATTACCAGGAAGGCGTTATGGAACAGCAACTATGAGTCAGGAATTTGGCTCTCACTTCCAGCCTCAAGGATCCTCTTCTCAACCATCAGGATCCTCTTCTCAGCATCAGGGATACTTCACGTCAGGAGGATATTTGGGAATGCATGCAGTCCAGGGATCCTCCCAGGTCCATGGATCCTCCTAGGTCCAAGGATCCTCCCAGGTCCAAGGATCCTCCCAGGTCCATGGATCCTCCCAGGTCCAAGGATCCTCCCAGGTCCAAGGATCCTCCCAGGTCCAAAGATCCTTCCCGGTCCAAGGATCCTCCCTTGTCCCAGGATCCTCTCTGGTTCCAGGATCCTTTCAGGTTCAAGGATCATCTCAACTTCAAGGATCCAACGTCCTTCAGGATCAAGGATTCTTGAGAAGTATGCAGCCTCAAAGCTCGGACGTTCATCAAGGAGACTTCATACCAATGCAGACCATTGCTCCCTCTGGTCCTTCAATCATGCCAGAGTCTCGTCAATATGGATTCACATCCGCAATTCCAAACACGAATCCTGTGGGAGGTAACACTTTTAATAATTCATATAACACTAACCATGGCTTAATGCAGGATACATGTATTAATCAGGCTATGGCTAGAGAGCTACAGAAGCTTAAGGATATGATATCCAGTGTACCGGGAGTGGTTAAACCCATTCCTGAAATTGCAGATGGTAGCCATAGGATATCTCGTTTTGCACCACCCTTATGTGATGCTGAGATACCTAAAAGATTCCAGATACCATCTATGAAGCTATATGATGGTTCGACGGATCCAGAGGAGCATGTAGCTCAATACAGGGAGAGGATGGAGATCAATCCAATTCCTGAAAGGTTAAAAGAAGCATGTCTATGCAAGGGATTTGGATCCACACTTACAGGATCTGCTCTTAAATGGCTGCTAAGTCTTCCCCCTTACTCTATTACTTCATTTGCTAATCTAGTTAATTTGTTTAATAGTCAATTCTCTTGTAGTAGAAGATTTGAACGATTAACTAGTGATCTATATAGGGTAACACAAGGTCAAAATGAATCACTTAGAGATTACATCACTAAGTTTAGTAAAGAATCCTTGGATATTCCTAATTTGGATATTGCTACGGCTGTAGAAGCCTTTAAAATGGGATTGCTTAGAGATTCATTATTCTATGATGATCTTGTCATGACACCTTGCAGGAATCTTGATGAAGTAAGAACCAAGGCCCTTAGGTTCATCCGCCTAGAGGATGACAAAAGGATCCAGGATAGATTGGCAGGATCCTCAAAACAGGAGAAACAAGGATCCTACTTCAGGAACAACAAATCCAAGTTCTACAATAAGTCTGATAATCAGAATGTGCATTCAGTGGAACAAGAAGAGGATGATGAGGATTATCCTCCTATTTCTGAATACTGTTTTTCTGTTGATAACAATGAACTAATCCTTGCAATGCAGAATCTAGGTGAGAAAGCTAGGTGGCCAAGGAAAAGTGATAAACCAGCCGCTACAAAGGATAAGTCCAAGTGGTGTGCATATCATGAGGATTTTGGGCATCTCACTGAAGAGTGTATTGCACTGAGAAAGGAAATCGGTTACTTGTTGAGCAAGGGGCATTTGAAGGAACTCTTGGGATGAAAGAAGTCAAGGATCCAGGATCCTGAAAGGATCCCGGAAAAGGCTCCTGCTCCTCCAGCAGATGCACAAGTCATAAACTTCATATCCGGTGGATCAGACATTTGTGGTACCTCCTTTTCAACAGCGAAAAGACATGCTAAGGAAACCAAGATGGATAATGGAGACAGACCCGTCCGGACCTCCGTTGTTACCCATGATAAAGTTATAACCTTTGATGAGGATGATCGTGTTGATGTCCAGGATCCTCATCATGATGGTCTTGTAATTACATTGTTTATTTCTAACCACTTTGTTCGCAGGATCCTTATAGATGGAGGAAGTTCTGTGAACATCATTCAGCTTGATTGTAACACCCCAACCCGGAAGGGCTGACGTGTCACAATAACAGTGATATCATAAACAAAAGTCATAATTCCATTTATTTATTTGACAAGGATACAACCACATAACAACGAAACTTAAGGTTAATATACAAGCGGAAACATTCGACTTCATTAACTAATATCTTCAGATTTATTCCTAGGCTTTATTCTTCTCTCTTTTCCCCGCCCAAAGTAATATGCATACCTGTATATACAAAAATTTACGGAATGAGCCGAATGCTCAGTACGGAATAATAGGCTCAAATAACAATTAACGCTTTATAGAAATGTTCTCCGAATGGAACTTATTGTGAAAATGATACGATGCAAAAACATAATTTCATAATCATATCTTACGGATGTACCCATGAGCAAACTTAAAACGTGACAATACACAGGTAGCCACTCCTGTATAATTATCACATGAGATGGCGAATTGACATACCCGTTATCCACCTCCTTATACTTAAATCCTAGGATCGATCCATACGCCTCCTAATAGCCTTATGTACCACACTTGTACTTAAGAGACGCCGTGAACTAATCTCTCCGTCACGGATGGAGCACATGATGTCGATGCCGCAACAACATGCTCGTGGGACACTCCACGAGAAGCGATACTCAGGGTATCAGAGTACAAATGGTCTTATTCACATAACTTATAAAACTTATTTTCATAACAAAACGGAACATATATTGGAACATGCGATAATGAGTATAACTAATAGAATACTATCGCATGACATGAAAGCTTAATTCAAATGATTAGAAAAGAATTTCGAACGGACTGTCAAATGAATCGATAATTAAAGACGCGAGGAGTGTTAAAAGATATATGAATTTAATGGGTTTATAACAATTGAATATCAAACAACAAGGAGTGGGGTAAGGATCCGTACCTTAATAATTCCAAATTGATGCTACCTTGTGATAATATTTCAGATTTATACGGACAGAGTTTAGACTACTGATTAGTCTTTTAACCTAATTTAAATAACATGCACACAAACTAGGTTAGTAACTTAATACAGCCTTTACGATAACTCACGAGATCAAATTCTCACAACGAACGACAAAGTGCGATACTTCATCCATCGAATTAACGATGATCCGTCAAATTAATGACGAACGACAAAGTACAATACTTTATCCATCGAATTAACGATGATCCGTCAAATTAATGACGAATGACAAAGTATAACCCTAATGTGGGCAGCACTTAAACATCCATTGGATATATTGATCGATCGGACAATGAATCGTAATAGCGATCGAGTTATTACCCTGTTCTGCAGCACCCCGCTATACTTAATTAGTGTTTTTGGTAGTAATCGGACGATAACTCAGCGAAATGTTGGAGTTTGATCGTCGTTTTTGTGCCCAGAATCAAGTGCCAACATCCTCTATTTATAGGGGAATTTTGACCCTTAGGCGGCCCGCGTGAGTTTTAAGCTAACTTGAGGCGGCCCGCGAGAGAACTTATTTTATGTATAGGGTTGCCACGTGTGGGACTAGGCTAGCTGAGTCGACGAAATCATTAAATTCAACTTCGTCCGCAAGTTATTAAGATAATCGTTAAGTAGGGAATACCCCCCCTGAGTTTTAGGGGCCCTAATCCTGATTCTGAAAATTCTGAAAATTTTAGGGTTGGTGCAGAATCACTTGGGTGTCTTAATTAGGGTTTCCTAGTGAGTAATTTATAAATACTAATAATAGTTTTGGTTGATATACAGAAAGATGGATTATAATATAAATATATATTATTATTATTCTTTTATTTTCTAGAATAATGATTTTTAAATTTAGGGTTATTACATTGATGTCCTCAAGAAGATGAATATCCCAGAGTCTGATATCATCCCAAGATCCTCATTGCTTGTGGGATTCAGTGGAGAAACTAAGAATACATTGGGGGACATCAAACTCCCAATCTATATTGAAGGATTGCATTCTTATAAAAAATTTTGTGTTATAGATTGCTTATCATGTTGCAATGTTATCCTTGGCAGGCCATGGATACATGATATGAAGGCAGTTCCATCCACCTATCATCAATGTGTAAAGCTTCCAAGTCCTTGGGGAGTGGTGAAAATTGAGAGTGATCAACAAGAAGCTAAGAATTGCTATACCTCATCAATGAAGCCAGCCTCAAGACCAAGGGAGCAATAGCAATTAAAGTATCCTTCAAGAGATGTCTTGGAGGCAAGAGAGCAGGATTTGAAAGAAATTCTCATGGATCCTAATGATCCTGAATCCAAGATCTTCGTAGGATCAGGGATCCTTAGCGACATTGAACAGGAGCTAGTATCCTTCCTTAAAAGAAGGAAAACTACCTTTTCCTGGAAACATGAGGATATGACAGGTATATCTAAAGATATAATTACTCATAAACTTGGCATTGACAGGTTATTCAAGCCAATTCATCAAAAGAGGAGGAAGTTTGCACCTGAAAGGAATGCTATTATCCAGGAAGAGGTAGATAAACTACTTCGAGCAGGTATGATAAGAGAAGTTAAGTATCCAAGATGGTTAGCCAATGTGGTTGTTGTTCAAAAGAAAAATGGAAAGTGGAGGGTATGTGTCGATTTTACTGATTTAAACAAGGCATGTCCCAAGGATCCTTTCCCATTACCCCACATTGACACCATGGTGGATGCTACCGCGGGTCATGAGTTGTTGACTTTTATGGATGCTTCATCTGGATTTCAACAAATTCAGATGGAACCATCTGATCAAGAGGATACAGCCTTTATGACCCCAACTGGTATATACTGTTATATTGCTATGCCATTTGGATTAAGGAATGCAGGTGCCACTTATCAAAGGCTAGTTAATATGATGTTCAAGGAACAAATTGGACACACTATGGAAGTCTATATTGATGACATGGTGGTTAAGTCCAAGAAAGCTGAGGATCACCTTAAGGACTTGGAGGAAGCATTCAATATCCTTGATAAATTTAATATGAAACTAAATCCTTCCAAGTGTCATTTTGGGGTTAAGGCAGGTAAATTCTTAGGATATATGGTGACAAAGAGGGTCATTGAAGCAAGTCCAGAACAAATCAAGGCTATTGTGAATATCAAATCTCCTGCCAATGCTAAGGATGTACAAAGATTGACAGGCAGGATCGCAGCCTTGAATAGATTCATATCCAAATCCTCATAAAAGTGCAAGGAATTCTATGACATCCTGAGGAAGAACAAGAAATTTGAATGGACTGAGAAGCATGAAAATGCCCTTAAAGCTCTTAAGGATTACCTATCCTCAGCCCCAGCTTTGATGAAACCAGAAAAGGGGGATGTGTTATCCTTATACTTAGCAGTATCCTCAAAAGCAGTAAGTGCGGTCCTTGTTAAGGATCACCAAGGTACACAACATCCTGTCTATTATGTAAGTAAGAGTTTACTTGATGCTGAATCCAGGTGTTCACACTTAGAAAAACTTATCCTTGCATTAATTATGGCATCTACTAAATTGAGACATTATTTTGAGACTCATGCCATTATTGTTAAGACTAATTTTCCAATTAAGAATGTTCTCAGGAAACCTGAAATGTCAGGAAGGATGGCTAAGTGGGCAGTGAAGCTGAGTGCATATGATATAAGATATGAACCAAGGACTGCCATCAAATCCCAAGCCTTAGCTGACTTTATGGCAGATTTTAGTAGTGACTTGCAAAAGGAAGCTGAGTTAGAAGTCCAACAACTTGAAGAGACTAAGGATCCTTGGATTCTCTTCATTGATGGAGCCTCCAATGTAAAAGGGACAGGACTTGGAATACTACTAAAATCGCCACAGGGGGACATAATACCCCACTCCATAGCTTGTGAATTTCAAACTACCAACAATGAGGCTGAGTATGAAGCCTTGATAGCTAAGCATATGAGGATCAGGTATCTTGAGGTACATGTAGATTCATTATTAATCACTAATCACTTTAATGGATCCTATGCTGTTAAAGGTGAAAAGCTAATCAAATATTTGGAGATAGTCAAAGAATTGGCACTCTCTTTTGTATCCTTTAGTTTGACACAGGTACCAAGGGAAGAGAATGCAGAAGCTGATGCATTAGCCAATCTAGGATCATCCTTGAAGATCCCGGAGGATATGAGGATCCCTATTATCCATATCCTGACCCCTGCTATCGAGGATCATGTAGCTATGGAGATAGGAGAAGATTCTGCAGTCATCCCTAGTGATGATACTCAATCTCATTCAGGATCATGGATCCTCCCAATCATGAGATACATACAACATGGAGAAATTCCTACAGGAGAAAACCCAAGGGCTTTCAAAACTAAGGTATCTCAATTTACAATATTGAATAATATGTTGTATAAACGATCTCTTGCAGGACCATATCTAAGATGCATTGAGGATCCTGAAATCCAAGAAGTCCTAAAGGATTTCCATGAAGGAGATTGTGGAAACCACATTGGGGGCAGGGCATTATTCTCAAGGATCCTGAGAACAGGATACTATTGGCCCACTATGAAGAAGGATGCTGTAGAGTATGCCAAGAAGTGTGATCCTTGTCAGAGGCATAGTAATATCCTTCACCAACCAGCAGAGCTCTTGCATCCTATATCCTCTTCATGGCCATTCATGAGATGGGGAATGGATATAGTTGGAAAGCTTCCTAAGGCACCTGGTGGAAAAGTATTCATGCTTGCTATGACTGATTACTTCTCCAAGTGGATAGAGGCTGAAGCCTTTGCTCAAGTCAGAGAAAAGGAAGTTATATCCTTTATTAAAAGAAACATTATTACTAGATTTGGTATCCCTTCTGAGATTATTTGTGATAATGGATCCCAATTTATTGGGAATAGAACTACTAACTTTTGTGACAGCTGGGGGATTAAGATGATAACATCAACACCAGTCCACCCACAAGCCAATGGTCAGGCAGAATCATCCAACAAGATTATCATCAACAATTTAAAGAAGAAGCTTGGATCCAAGAAAGGAAAATGGGCAGAAGAACTACCTTATGTGCTTTGGGCTGATAGGACAACTCCCAAGAATGCTACCGGCCAAACTCCGTTTTCCTTGGTATTTGGGGCAGAATCAGTGATCCCTACAGAAATGGTGGTTCCAACTGCAAGAACAAGCATTCGTGATCCTGAAGAAAATGCTGAAAACTTGGTTCAAGACTTGGATACTATAGAAGAAATCAGGGATCTGGCAAGGATAAGGATGGCTAGTTATCAACAAAGGATGGCTGGAGCCTACAACAAAAATGTCAGGATCAGGAAATTCCAAGTTGGTGATATGGTATTAAGGAAAGCATTTCAGAATACCACCAATCCTGCTGATGGAAAGTTGGCACCAAAATGGGAAGGCCCTTATTTGATTGAAGCTGAG
Organism: Helianthus tuberosus; assembly: GCA_030545235.1. Taxonomy (NCBI): domain Eukaryota; kingdom Viridiplantae; phylum Streptophyta; class Magnoliopsida; order Asterales; family Asteraceae; genus Helianthus; species Helianthus tuberosus. The sequence continues at coordinate 130,110,166 of CM060387.1, forward strand.
GCAGGAAAGGGGGCATATCGATTACTAACAATGGAAGGTGATTTGCTACCAAGAGCTTGGAATGCTGTCCATTTGAAGAAATATTTCATGTGATCAGGACCCATGATCCTAACATGACAAGTATCCTTGAAGGATCCTGATAAGGCAGATGATCCACATTCTAGTAATATTCTGATCTCTAACTCTTTCATTTTCTAATTATCCTATATAAGGATAAGGATCCTGTATCCTTTATCCTCCTTTCACTTGATTCTGAGTTTTGAAGGTTCATGTATCCTTAACTAAGGATTGAGTATCCACATAAGTATCCAGTTATTTAGGCTTGACCCCAGTCATTTGGGCTTGACCCCAGTTATTTGGGCTTGACCCCAGTTTGGGCCTGTCCCCAGTTTCGCCAGTAGCGCACGATGATCCTGATATAGTTCATGGAAATGGGACCAGTACTCGCTTTAGGGGCTGACAATTTCATTGTACTGGCTATATTCAGGATCCTACGTATAATGGTAGACGTACCATACATCCGTTCCTAAGGTTTCTAACGTTTTCACGTTAGCTAAGGTTTTGGCATTTTCATGCCACTAAGTTTGGATAGTCGCCAGTGAGGTCCATACTCCAGTTTACATACGATCCTTTGGGCTTGTCCCCAGTTATCCTTTGGGCTTGTCCCCAGTTATCCTTTGGGCTTGTCCCCAGTTATCCTTTGGGCTTGTCCCTAGTATATTGGGCTTATCCCCAGAATTGTTAGGCTTGTCCCCAGTTACTAACTCTTATCTTATATTGGCTTAGTCCCAAGTTGTATCCTATTTCAGGTTTTTGGAGATAAATGACCAATGATCCTTGATCCTTACTTTCTACTAAGGTTTGTCTTTTGGGTTATCCTGATTATAAGTGTTAAAGGATAGGATCCTAACTTGGATTCTCAGGTATGATCCTTAACTATTTTGATTTTATTCATTATTTATTTAAATAACCCTTACTCTTTGACAACTGAACTTATGATCCTTAAACTATATTACTTTTCAGAACTTATCGATTATGGGATAGGTGATCCTTGATTATATCCTAAACTTTTTGGGATATTTCTTAAATTTTTTCTTTACTTGATAAGTTTAAACAAAATGAACATCACAACAGTTGGAAAGTAAAATATTAACAAGGATATCAACACAGGATAAGCTAAAAAGTTAAAGTTATTTTATTCACAAAAGATTAAACCCTTTAAGGTTGTCAAAATTGCCAACCCACGTTTCTACCAGCAAAACGTGGCCCGTCCACATGGGTTGGCAAAGGGTGTCCATTATTTAAGGGTCTTGGTAGTGCAGGAATCAAAAGACGGCAGGATCACAATGGCTTCATCCCCCAAACAGAGGATCCCTCCACCATTTGTAATCCTACCTATTGTTCGAAGGATCCATGATCCTTAGCCCTAATTACTATTGTTTAAGTACAACCCATCATTGTTCAACAAAAACATCATCAAAACAAAAACCATAACCAAACCTAAAAGAAAAATGGGCTCCGGCTACGTCTAGAAATGTCCTTCATCGCCCATTCATGCAGCCTACACCTTCGCTGCATCATCATCCCCTCCAGCTCCAGTATCCTTCGTATGATCCTTGCCACTGCCACTAGCCTCGATTGCCAGAACCTCGTCAGCCTCATCCTCATCCTCCAACTCAACCAGCCTAGCCTTCCAGCCCTCCATGTCCCAGTTGCTCCTGTCAAAGGCAGGATCCTGAGCTTCTTGGGCCATCTGTAGCTTGGTCTTGTACATGGCAATGGCAGCGGAGACCTTAGCATCCTCCGTGATCTCGTGCTTCTCATAATCAACATTGATCAGAATTGCAGCTGTCTGAGTTTTGGCATCTTTGAGATCCTTTTCAAGGGAAGTAATCTTGAGGTCCTTGAGCATTGCCACTTTTTGGAGGTCAGAGTACTTCTCCTCAAGCTCTTCAACATTCCCAACATAGTCCTCAATCTCCGCAAATTTCTGCAAGAAGACAAAGTAAAGATCAGGATAATATGATCCTCAAATGGGTAGGATAATCAAGTTAAGTCAGTGATCCTTACATCGGCAAAGTACTCGAGGAACTGATGGCGGATCAGAGGCAAGCCTTGTAGGTTCTCAGCTTCAGAGGTCTTCCTCTTCTTTCCACCTCTTCCCTTCGAAGTGGTTGCCTTGGGGATAGTAACGGAAGGGCTAGCAGCAGACTTTTTCTTGGAGGATCGGACATTGTCAAGATCAGTGACACTGAATTTGGAGGCAGATTTTGAAGATTTTCCAGTGCCTACACACCCAAAACAGATAAGTATCCTTATCCTATTTCTATTTAATTATTTATTTAAACATTTAACTATACAAAAAACAGGATACTTACTTGACATCGTGACAGAACCTGAGGATACCTCTTGAGAATCCTGGGTATTTGCTTTGAATGATCTTATTTCAGGATCAAGCTTCCGAAAAGCAACAAGCCTTTCCTTCGTGGCAGGTGTTGTAATAAGGTGTGCAACAGTAATAGCTGCAAAAAAGGAACAAAAGTACGTTAGTGATCCTTAGACAGAAACAAAGTCGTCTGGTGATCCTTATCGGGATCCTCTATCCTACCATGGGTGCTCCACTTCCTTGGCAGATCCTTTCCATCAGAGATAGAATCCCTTCTGACAAAGAAAAAACGCCGTTTCCAGTTGGTATCATTTTTAGTGGCTTTGAAGATTGGGTGTTCTTCACCGGGTTTACGCTTGAGTAGATATCGGTGGGATCCAAATGTTACAAGGTCATACATCTCTGCCAACTCCGACATTCCAAGAGCAATCCCTTCTTGCTCAATGATCCTTTCAAGGGTATATAAAACCCTCCAGATCATTGGCATAGCTTGAATGTAGGAGATGCCGGTGAGGGAGAAGAAAGACTAGGTGAATTCAGGGAAAGGATACGAGTATCCTATTGTGAAAGGGGTGACCAGAAAAGCTACCCAAGTTTCAGAAATATAATCACTTAGAACGGTGGGGTCAAATGGCTTGAAATCGGTGTTTGCCGGAAAGCAATGGCGTATTCTGTGTATTTGTGGATCAGCGAAGCAGCACCTTTCATTCGCCAAATCTTTGATGATCCCCTGGCTCTTAAGAGGACTGTCCTTCTTGTGATCCTTGGCCGGTGAGGATCTTAGCATCATCTTGATTATGAAGAAGGTGAAGAAAGAAGGAGCAGAGAAAGAAAACGTAAAGGAAGAAGAGGAAGAGATATACCTGCTTGATCTTCGGATATGAATTTAAAGGGAGTTTCTCTTGAATTTAAATGCGGATTGATCCCTATCTCTAACTCCTATTTATAATGATGATCTTGCAGGATAGTCACTTCAGTGACGTCATACTCGTAACGGCTAGTCCGATTACAACGGCTATTTATCCGTTGATTGATTGCGGATAAGAACAGAAAATATAACTTGTTATTTACACTTTTACTCCTTATATTTTGGGGGCAATTGTTAGGGGAGGATTTCCTAATGATCAGTGATCCTCAATTACTGTTGGGTTTCGTGATCCTCACTTCTGTAAGAATTGGTGATCCTCAGAAGTATTGCAGGATCAGGATCATGGATCATCTTAAGGATCCTTATACTAACGATTGTCTACTTTGAATATAATGTTGTTTTGCAGGAGTACCAGCTTGGACTTGGTCTTGGGATATTCCTGGAGCATATTCCATGACAAATTCCGCACGTGCTTACCTGAAAGTGGACGTTATGGAGTTCGTGGGGGACTTGCATGAATTGCGGAATGTTTGTTAGCTTAGATATTTTTCCATTTTTAAACGGGGGTAGCGAGCTAAATAGAAACACTTGGCTATTTTTGGCTAACTCACACACTAACAACTGCTCCCACCAGCTCTCGGCAATTCTCTTAGCAATTTCATACACTTTTCGTACACCTTTTGCACGTTACACTATAGTGATCCTTGTAATTAGCTCGCTATCATCCGAAGTTGTAACACATTTCTTATTTAATTTGAGTTGGTGATCGGTAGTTTCCATCACCCGAGGTTTTTTATACCGGAGATCATTCATTGATCAAGGGCTTTTTCCTCGTATAAATCTTCGTGTCACTTGTTCATTGCATTTCAGAGTGATCCTTATTGTTGTTCATCAATTCAAGCATCATACCCCACAACAGAAATTTTGGTTGCATTATCATTGCTTGATTTTTAACCAAAACACTCATAGCGAGGGGGTTATAAGGTATGTAAAATTTGATGAAAATTCCCCACTTGAAATTCTCATGAATTTGGAAAATCTGAAACTTGATGATGCATGTTAGTTATTTGGTTAAGATAGGGATGATATAGTATCTAGGAGTAAAACCTAGACAACAACATGTGAAATCATGTCTAAATTTAGGAAATTTCATGAACACATTGAAGGTGGTTCATGGGTTTTGTGAGAAAATGATGAACACTAGGGTTTAGAAGGCTATTCTAGTGTAAATTGATTCATAGAAACTGAATTCTGAAAAATATGATGTTTAATTCTATATGTGATAGCTCAAGTTATGTTAATCTAGGCTAAGAGACAAGCCATGAACTAGAATATAAATGATATAAAATTCTGCCCTTAAAGTGTTTGCATAAATGCCTCAAAGAAGGCTTAAATCTGAAAATTTGAGTTAAACCGCATGATTGTGATGTTTCGGTAAAATATGCGAACTATGAATTGAAAAGAGTTCTAAACATGTCTTGGTTGAACTCTATAGGAAAGGATACCGGAGCTCCAAGCGGACAACCCGGTGGCGACTTGCGTTTGAAGGGCGCGCACTAAAGGTATGTAACTTGATTTGTTACATTGGGTGAACGTTGATAATTAGCATATGTTTAGTTGAATTGTAGAATAAAAGTTGTGTTGATTTAAAGCGATAATGTTCATTATACTGAATAATAGGTCAAGAATTGGTTAGGTCTCGTTGGTAGTCATCATAATGGAGGATTCCGTAGATGAGCCAAACGGGTCGAATAATCAAATAATGCGTGGCTAATGTTTCGTAATATGGTTAATTGGTCTTTTGTGATTGTTAATAAATAACATATTAGAATACGAGAATTTTAGCGTGTTGGTTTGTTAGAATGATGAAGTCCATAAGGGTGAACTAAACGGGTCACTAAGAGAAGGTATGGATCGAATAACGGTAGCACCTTACTTGTAGATTTTGAGCCCGAGCGACGGGTAGCGAAACACAAAACACGCAAACCGGGGATGGGAGCGTGGGCGTTTCAAATGAGAAATCCGAAAATTTGGTTTGGGCAAAACAAACAAATCAGTCAAAATAATAAACCTTCAGAGTCTACCGTAAGTTACGGTAGCTACCGTAACTTACGGTAGAGGTAAAAAGGCTACGGTAGATTCCTACTGTTTTACGGTAGAACCAGTGCTGCCCAGGAGCTACCGTAACTTACGGTGGCTACCGTAAGTTACGGTAGAGCCCTGCCAAAACTACTGAATTTGGCATATCTTAGATAATCGAATCCGTATTTGATTATAGTTTGATTATTCAAACATTTCAAGAATTCTAATAATAATATTTGTAAAAATTTCCAGTTTCTAGGTATTGCAAGTATGTGGACGACGATCAAGTTGATGCTTCAAGAACCGAACACGAAATTTTTGGACGCTTCCTCACTAATCTGATCTAGTTAAATTATGTAGTTTTGTAAACACTACTGAATGATATATGTTTGAAACTCGTTAATAGACTATGTTAATTTCTATCGTGAAGTGTAACTTAGTTTACCTACTAAGTTTTTGTTAGTCAATATTTTAGCTTATTAATTCTACATTTCATACGATTAATTAATGAAATAAATGGACGGGTGTTACAAGTTGGTAATTAGAGCTTAAGGTTGTCAACAAAGTGTTCGGTTCAAGCTTGATTGATCGTCCGGTAAGAATTAATTCTTTATATTAGTAGATTATATTTTATGTAAGAAACAAGATGTAAATCAATGTGCATGGGAAGAGCGTGTTAGGATCTGAGTTTGGTATTGAATGTGTTTTACGTTTGAATTAAGATGAAGATGGATGAGTTGTGCAGCGGAATTAAGATGGAAACAAACTTTGCACACAATCAAACGAGAGAATTGCTTTAATCAAACATTTTCCACAAAGAACCGAAAGATTGAATTTATTTCAATAACGATTACAATGCAATGTATGAATACAAACTCCCCCTCAGCCTGAGCTCATAGTGTTTGTTCGTGCAGGAAGAAGATGTTGCAAAGAGCTAAATAGAACAGTGCATAGTACTGTTCTATATATAGGCACTAGCAAACCACTGAAGCATCTAAGCTGACGTCACCATGAAAGTGACATCTAACCTCCTAATAAACTCTAACCTCTGATCTATACAACCTCTGCTATGCTAACTACTGTTATTACATTTCATTACATAAAGACATCTAAACTACTGCTGCATCCTTCCACTGATGTGAACCCAGCAGTACTTGTCATGATCAGCAGAGCTTGACTCAAGGCAGTAGATTGAACAGCAGAGCTTTAGTCTTCCATCAGTCTTTTACTAGATCAGCAGTTTGTGGGTCAGCAGTTTGTAAGATCAGTAGATAGGAGGTCAGCAGATGTTGAAACCACTTTCAAGGGGAGAGACATGTAAACATAACATCTGCTTATTCTGGATCCACTGCTCTGATCCAGTTTTGGCTTTAATTATTTGTTCCTTTGGTAGGGTTCAATCCCAACAATCTCCCCCTGGAACAGATAATGCCAAAACCCTTCATTATTGTGGAACTTTATTGCCTCATCAACAGTTCCCTTATCTGACCTTTAAGTTGTAACTCAAAGTCTAGGGCATCTGTGTCATCTTCATCCCTACTAAGTGGAAGATAAAGGAGATCCTGCATATCTTCAATACTTAGGCCAAGTGCTTGTTCCCTTGTTATTTTCTTCACTTCTCCACTAGACTTGAACACTGTCAGTACGTGGGTCTGTTTGTCAGTTTTCCACTTTAGTACTTTTGAGTCATGTGGGTTTCTTGGGAGATTTTTATTAGATGAGGTGTTTGGTGATGCTGGCCTATTGATAACTGTTTGAGCAGTGCTTGCAGGTTGATTCAGGCCAAGAGTTTCAGCTACCATTTCTTTAATGCCTTCTTTTACAAACTCATCTCCTGCCATTAATTCATCCACTGTTTCAGTACCCAACTGTTTGTGAGGCCTTCTTTTATAGATGGCTGCACCAGCTGGAGCAGTGGATCTCCTGATTTGCAGCTTTGATGGTCTTTTTGAAACCTCTGCTTCAGGATAGTCAGGCTTTTGTGGAGCAGTAGGATCTGTCTTTCTTAACTTCTCCAAACTTTTGTAGGTGGCCCTGACTTTATCTTCTTTCCATCTCAACACTTGATTCAAAGACCCATAATCTGCAGCAGCTAATTCCTCTTTCATTCTCCTCAGCTCTACCTTTTTATCAGGTACATTCTTTTTGAACTTTGCCCATTCTGGAGGAGTGTGCTTGACCTTATTCTTGATCATTTCTTGAATCCTGGCTGCTTCATTTTCAAGCTCAGAAATGGTCCACTCTTTGTATATGTGTTTTTCTCCTTTGTACTTCTTGGTTGCCATGATGCTTTCAATGTAGTCTTTTCTCAGAGTTTCATCTGCTCTCTCTGAGACTTGCTGACATACATTTTTTGCAAATTGTTCCAAGGATCTGACTTGTGTGAGCAAGTACTGATAATTCTGCTGAATTTCTCTATCAGATTTTCCTTGTGCATTTCTGTTTGAGATATCCTCTGCTTGTTTAGCTTTGACTTTCAAATATTCTTCAATATTGTTTGGCCTTGGATATCCTTCAACTGATGGCAAACTCCTTTTAGCAGGGTCATCCTCATAATAGAAAGACTTGATTTCTTCTCTGACTGCTATAAGTTCAAGAGGGAATTGAACACCTGCAGGAGCTAAGGGCTTTTTTAATTTGAGCTGATGAGAGAGGAACAGGTTTGGGTATTGTAACAAGTGATAGAGATTTTGAAGATGTTGGTGGTGGTGATGGTGAATCATCATCTGGTATGAAAATCCTTCTCCTTTTTATTGTAGGAGAGGCATATGATGTTTTGGGTGGATCAGTGGTGGTGATTTGAGTGGTAGTGATTTGTGATTAACTAACAGCTGTTGAAACAACTGGTGTTTCAACCACTGTTGTCATTACAACAGATGTTGTAACATCTGTTGTCTTCTGCTTTTTGGCAGGAGGAGATGGTGGTGAGGTTGTTTTTGGTGGTGATGGTAAAGCAGTGGTTGTGGTGTGTGTTGAAGTGATGGCTGATGTTGAAACAACTGAAGTACCAACAGATGTTGATACAACAGGAGTTACAACAACTGTTTGGGTGGAGGTTTGATGTTGGGGGCTTTTGGATGGTGGTTTTGGAGTATGCTTTGTGAGTCTGGATGGTGTGGACTTGGGTTCCCTCACTTTTCTAGTGGGATTTCTTTTTAGCTCAGGATTTTGAACATCCTTTAGCCCAGAACAACCCTGCGCATTCAACTCCATGTAAGCTCTTTTCTCCTTATTCCACCTTGACATATCCTTTGCCGCTCTGTCCCTTTTTACACTTGCTATAGCTTCATTAAGTGCATTTTGGGTAACATCAACCTTTTTGCTACCATCTGGCAAAGGTATCTGCTTGGTCATATTCTCCATTTATGGTTCTATGTAGAGACCATCATCTACTCCCTTCTTTTTCCATTCTTTAATTTTCTCCCCCTTTTTGGCATTATCTGGGGGTAATTGATCAATGAAGAGAACAATTGGAGGAGCAGTGCCAGTGGTTTTCAATATGTGGGCCTTGAGAGCCTTGATGTCTGCTTGTGTGTTCTTGAACCTAGACTCCATTGTATTTCTCAGCTCTTGGACATGTTTTTCATGTTGCTGAGTTGCCATTTGTTGTTGTTGTTGGAGAAAAGGTTGGAAGAGATTCCAGAGCTCATTTGCAGCAGGTGCTTGTGGTGGAGCAGGTGCTTGAGGTGGAACAGCAGTGGATTGCACCTTTTGTACTGTTAACAACTGTTGCATAATTTCTTTGATTTCAGCAACCGAAGTATCCAGTTTGTCAACACGTTCCGTCAATTCCAGGTACTTTAAACCATCACCCAATTTAATGGGATCATCTAATTTCCCACTAGCAGTGGTTTTATCAGTGGTTGAGGTAGGGAGTGTACTCCAAACATTAACCACTGATGCCCCTTTTTCTTGGTACTGGGGTCTTCTTCCTTCAACACTTGACAGCCTTTTGATGTTGCCAGTGGTTAAAACAAATCCACTGGTGGATGTCAGAGGTGCTATGGAAGGAATTGCCTCCAAGGAAGTCTTATTGATGTAACCACTGTCCAAATGCAAACCAGTGGGTTCAGCACTTGTAGTGGCTGCTTCACTTGGATTACCACCAAGAGTTACTTGTAACCCAAGGGGTGTAACCTCCTCAGGTTGTGTTGGTGGGTTAGCAAAGATTGATACATCAGACCCAGTCATTTGTTGAGGCATGTTCTCATTGATAGGTGATTGAGAAGGACTGGTTTGTGCCTGGTTCAAATCAATTGCATCCAACAAAAGTTTAGTTGGTGGGGGAATTGTGGATGTGAGGTTTGGTGTAGAAAGAGAATTTGCCCCGGGCATTGGGCTGTGGATGATGGAAGCAAGTGATTCCAGAGCATCATATTGTGGAGTCCCTATATGTACAACCTGTTCTTTTTTAGAAGAAGCAGGAGGAGTTTTGGTTATCGGTTGAGATATTTGTACCAACTGCTGTGAGGAAGTAGCAGCAGTGGTTTCTTGTGACTTTTGTGTTGTCACTGGCAGTTGCTCTGGTATCTCATCGTCCAGAGTTGCCTTTTTGATAGGTTTGGGGGGGGGGTTTGAGTTTTTATTTTTGTTGGCTTTTTGGTGATTATAGGTGTGGATTTCAAAGTAGTTGTTTTGCTACTTTGATCACCTTGAGCAGTGGGCTCAGCAGCAGATACCTGAGGAGCAGTGGTAGCTGCTAAATTCTGCTCAGGCACCTCTGCTTGTGTTTTGCAAGGTGTTGACATTCGTGTAAAAGTTTCAGCAGTTAAGCTGTGCATTTGAAGAGAGTCACCTTGTTTTATTGCAGAAATATCATCCTTACTAAGTTTCTTTTCAAAATAATAACTTAGAAATCTTGGAAACAGTAAGAATGCCTTTGTTTCAACATTTTTAACCAAATCATTAAAGATTACCTGAGAATAATTAAATTTTCTTTTTAAAGAATAGCATACCCCAGGTTTTGAATCTTTAAAGGTATTTCATTAAAAGCAGTGGTTTTGTTTGAAACACACATTAGGAGGGTATGAAATAAAAACCTTGTTGCAGAGGGGAAGAAACCTTTTTGTAAGGTATCCTTCATCATCATGGTATCTGCATACCCCCTTTCAATGAAGTCAATTTTTAACTCGTTTTTAGGGAAAGAAGTTATACCTTTCTGATCGTCGAGTTGAAAGACCTCCGAGATGGATTGTGGTGTAATCTTGACAGCTTTACCCTTTAGAGAAGAGTTAATGGCTATGACAGCTTCTCCTTGTTTTTCAAGGGTTGCATTCTTCCAAAACTCTCTTTGGGTCGCCAAGTAAATTAGTGCATCTGCTGTAAGCAAAGTTTTGTACTTTGACGCAGACATGAGATCAATGATGGAATCAAAAGCCTCGGTGGTGCCGGGTTTTGTGAGAAGACCCAGAAGGTTGTGAGAAGGTTTGTGTGGAATTTCAGTGAGTTTAGCCTTTTGAGAGACCTCTTTTGAAGAAGATTTGGAAGTGGGTTTTGCAGATGACTTCGATTTTGTCATTTTGGAGATGATGATCGAAGAAGGTTGTGAAGAAATTATTTGCGAAAAACTGCTTTGAGAAGAGAATTTTTAAGAATTCAATTCGACAGTAAAACCCTGTTTGGGTGTTGAATGGGGGTTTTATAGAGAAAAAGTGAATGCTGACGTGGCAGCGGTTACAAAAGGACTGACCACTATGTACTGCCCACATGCCAACCCCAGATGAAATGAAGGACAGTACTTTTATGAAAGTTACTGATGAAAGGTAGTGGTTACAACGGTAACAAATGGAAGCAGTGGGTGATTTTCACTATCAGTAGATAGCACATCAGTGGATAAAACACTGATTTTGAGCATCAGTGCTTATCAGGAAAATGAGAGAACAGGGGTTGACTTTCAGCAATGGACAGATTTTGAAGTAGAGCAGACTTTTGAACAATCAGTGGTTATGGCAGACTTTTAAGGATTTTAATGAAAACTTCGTTTTTAGTTATTTTTAAGGATGGATTTTTTATTTTCTGAAAACATTTTAATGCTTTTATTCATAGAAAAACAAGATATTGCTTGTTATTCCATGTTTAGCATGCCAATCCTAGAGACCAAGCTTTCAAAGGTGGATGTATCTAATGCTTTTGTGAGCACATCTGCCAGCTGGTCTTTAGTTGGAACATGATGCAGAGAAATCAAACCTTTTTCATAGCAATCCCTCACAAAGTGATGTCTGATGTCGATGTGCTTGGTGGTTGAATGGGAAACAGGATTTTTGATGATATTTTCTGCTGCCTGGCTATCCAACATGAGTGGTGTCTTTAAGGCAGTGATACCAAAATCCAGCAACTGATTTTGAAGCCACAGGAGTTGGGCTGTACAGCTTGCAGCAGCAATGTATTCAGCTTCAACAGTGGATGTTGAAACAGCTGCTTGCTTTTTGCTTTGCCATGAAACTAAGCAATCACCTAGAAACTGGCACCCTCCTGATGTGGACTTCCTTGTGGTGTTACATCCAGCAAAATCACTGTCTGAAAAGCCTGAAAGCTTGATATTCCCATTAGCTGGATACCAGATACCAAGTGTGGGAGCACCTTTTATGTATCTGAAGATCCTTTTTACAGCAATGAGGTTTGATTTTCTGGGAGCTGATTGACTTCTTGCACAGACACATGTTGCAAACATGATGTCTGGTCTAGATGCAGTTAGGTACAGTAAAGACCCAATCATGCTTCTATAAAGTGTTTGGTCAATCAGCTCATCCTTTTCATCAGACATGACAAGCTTATTTGTTGCCATGGGTGTGCTGCATGGTTTACAATCATTCATATCAAATTTATTTAAAAGTTCTTTAGCATATTTGCTTTGATGAATGAAAGTTCCATTTTGCATTTGCTGAACTTGGAGACCAAGAAAGCATTGCAGCTCACCCATTGCACTCATTTCAAACTCAGCTGTCATGAGTTGCCTAAACTCTTCACACATTTTATTACATGTGCTTCCAAAAATAATGTCATCCACATAAATTTGGACAATCATTAAATCCTTTCCTCTCCATTTTAGAAACAGTGTTTTATCAATGGTACCTCTTTTGAAACCATTTGAGAGTAGAAAGGTGGAAAAAGTTTCATACCAGGCTCTAGGTGCTTGTTTCAGGCCATACAAGGCTTTGTTTAACCTGTAGACATGATCTGGATAAAATGGATCCTCAAAACCTGGAGATTGACAAACATATACCTCTTCTTGAATTGTACCAAAGAGGAAAGCACTTTTTATATCCATTTGGAACACCTTCATTTTGTGGTTGACAGCAAAGGCCAAGAACAGTCTTATAGCTTCCAATCTTACTACAGGGGCAAAAGTTTCATCATAGTCAATCCCCTCTTCCTGTCTGTAACCTTGAACCACAAGCCTGGCTTTATTCTTGACAACAATACCCCTTTCATCAGTTTTGTTTTTGAAGACCCACTTTGTGCCGATGGGGCTAACATCTTCTGGCAGTGGTACAAGCTCCCATACTTGTTGTCTTTTAAACTGTTGGAGCTCCTCTTGCATGGCTTCTACCCAGCTGTTGTCTTTCAGTGCCTCTTGGTACTTGACTGGCTGATGGAGTGATAGAAAACCAGCAAAAAGACAAATGTTTTGGGTTTGGCTTCTTGTGAGCACCCCTTCATGTTGGTGCACTACATCTGTTGATTCCGTCTAGGTGTCTAGGATCAGGTCTTACGTCGTATTGTATAGCATAGGGCACGTTTTACGAGAAAACAGGAGTCTGTATAGGTGTTACATGTCTGGTCCGCTCATAGGGACATAGGCATGCTGGTCAGCTTATTTGTCATTGTGGTCCGCTTATCTGTACATGTCTGGTCCGCTTTTATGGTCATGTGACAAATAAGTGAACCAGAAAGTCTATATATAGGTGTCATTAGGACGGACCTCATAATATGTATGTGAAATTCCACGCCGAAGCTCTGCCGGTGTGAAGATCGAGCTGTAAAACGTTTCATATCAATAAAACAAGCAGTTAAGAGGAAGAACAAGCTACTTCTACTTGCATTTCTTATTATTCCGCATCTGAAACGCAAGAGACAACCTCTGAACGACTCGTTCGGGGTCAGCAAACGATCCTACAAGTGGTATCAGAGCTTGGGAGGAGGTTTTCTGCAGATTGTAGCTGTTTTTCATCATTTCTTCTCACTTCTACACCTTCTTTTACTGATTCGGGAAGATTTCACGGTCGGAATTCGCTGAAATTTTCACAACTTGTGCGCGATAGTATCGAGATAAACCCTGGAAAGTTTGAAGCCAAAATTCGAAGTTTTAACGAGTCAAAACATGTTCGATATGTGGTCCGCTCGAACGTACAGTCTATAGGTCCGCTCATCCGTACAGATTTTCAGCTGGTCCGCTCAAAAACTTGTTTCTGGTTCGCTTCAAGAACAGGTCCGCTCCAAAGAATCATTCTGGTTCGCTCCAAAGAACAATCAGGTCCGCTCCATAGTCACTTTATCAGGAGATCCGCTCATCTGGTCCGCTTCAGTGAACAACATCTGATTCGCTTATTTGAACAAAAGTTGGTCCGCTTTTGACAAAATCAGTAGATTCGCTTATTTGGTCATCAATAGATCTGCTCTTCTGAGCAAAAGCTGATTTCGCCTGAATTGTCATCAGTTTGCAACCCAAGACAGATAATTGGCCCTATCATCGAACATAGATTAAATAGTGCTCACAATCATTGAGATCATCGGCCGAATCAAATTGAGTTCATTGTCACCAACCCATATGAAGTATTAATTGAATTGTCGGACAATTGATTTTGCTAATATCAAGTTTGCATGTGTCAGAAGCGCATGTGAATTCATAGTATTGAATTGAAACGTAAGGTTGTCGGTTCAATTAAGTGGTATCCTACAAGTGATTGAATAAAAAACGGTCCTATCATCAGTCACCTTATATCGGTCCAATCATTAATTAACAACATTTAAACATTCAAGAGGTCAAAAGTCAAGAGGTCACATTATCATTAATCATTCTGAAAGTCAAGAGGTGATCAGAACCATTTAATTTGCATGTGATTTTTGATATTTGTCGGATAAGTGGATTTGTGTCAAAAGTTAAAGCAATTCATATTGCTTGGTTTGAAATCACATCAGGTCAAAGCTGTCTGCACAGTGTGTCAACTTTCAATTCGCGCAAAATATTCACCAGTCCGAGTATCAGTTTATTTCAGTTGTTTAATAGTGTTTAAACTGATTGTGTGTTTGTTTGTTTCAGGTATATTTTTAAAAGGTGATTTATCTTGGACTTAATATTTCGCTTAACGAGATTGTCTTGATAAACGTGTTTACGAATCATGGATATCAATTTCTTTAAAATGACAAAAGAAACACTTGATAGAATAAATGTATTAAAGAAAGAATTTGATTCATTTTCAGGTTATCCAGGAGAAAGTACAAAAAGTATCATTGCGAGGTATAGTCATCTTGTTCGCTCAATGTCTGAGAAGGGTATTAAAAAAGAATCAGAAGAATGGGTTGAAAAATTTGTCAGTGCTTTACCTCAAGAAGAATGGAAAAATTATATCTTAAACTTGAAGATTTCTGGAGAATTTTCCCAACTGACAATTTGTCCACTCATTAAAAAGATTGAAGAACAGATGATGATCAATGCTGAGAAGAAGAAAAGTCAAAGTGGAAAATCAATATTAAAGAAGAGCAAGAGTAAAGGTGTTCAAGTGGGAGAAGAACAGACTGAAGAGATTTCAGTTTTGAAAGATGAGAAGAAAACTGATAAGAAACATATTTTTGATTTGCAAGAAAATTGTGAGAGGTTGAAATCTGAAAATGACAAACTGTTAAATGATTTGAACAGTTTGACATTAGAAAACAAGGTTTTGAAAGAGAAAGAACAAGATTTTGAAAGCAAAAAGAAATCTTCCGAAGATGAAGATTTCTGGATAAAATTAGAAAACAAAAATCTGAAAGCAAATGAAACAAAATTTCAAGAACAGTTAAAAGTTTTGGAAAATGAAAAATCTGTTCTTGAAAACATTAAAATTGAAAATGAAAAAACAATCAAGTCTCATCTTGAACGAATATCTCAGCTTGAAAATGAAGCAGAGAATTCAAGGAAAAAAATTGATGAGCTTGAAAAGAAATTGAAAGGTTTTGTGACTTCATTTGTGTTCCCCTGTCCAAAACCGATCAATTCTGTTCCAATAAGTGACTATGTCACAAACTTTGACAAAGTCAAAGTTGAAGATTGTGATGAGAAAACTGATGATGAAAATGAGGATTTTTATTCAGCAGACGAATCTGAGTCAGAGTCTGATGCTGAAAATGAGAAAAAGAAAATATTTTTGAAATTAAAAGAAAAGTTTCAGAAAACTGTTCTGCAATCAACTGAAAAGGGAGAATGCTCTACGCAAAAACCTTTGAAGAAGAAAGTGGAACAGAAACAAAAAGTAAAAAATTCAGAAAATGTTTATAACAAGAATAAAAGCTCATCAGTTCAATCATCCAATCGCATTCAAAAACCACAAAAATTGAAAAATGAAAACTCAAAAATTGTTGGTAATAAGTGGTGCAGGTTTGACCACAGTGCTTCAAAGCCAAATCCAGTTTTCAGGAGGGATGATGATCACCACAAAGCCAGACAATGCTATGATCTTAGTGTTTGGTGTGATAGTGGTGAATGGTACGATAACAGAGTGTGTTATCGATGTGGTTATCAAGGACACATTGCTGTTAACTGCCAAAGTTGGAATTATGAGACGAGAAGATGCTTTAACTGCAACATCAGAGGTCACATTGCCAGAGATTACCCAAGGAGATCAAATGAAAGATTGAGGGTTAATTCTCAGAAGATGGCAAAGAAATCAGTCAATGTCAAGCCCAAAGAACAGAAGGTTCAAGAACCTAAAGTTCAAGAAACGAAAGTGAAGCTTTCACAGGGGCAGAAAGACAGACTGAGGAAGAAGAGGAAGAAGGCCAGAGAGTATCTGGAGAAGATTTTGTCCTCAGGTTCACCAGATAAATCGAATAAGAGTTCTGATGAATCAACTCCCTCAACTGCAAAGTCAAGCAAGAAAAATTCATCAGATACAAATCTAAGGACGAAAAAGGAAAAGAAGAAGGTGAAAATTGGTGGCGATGAATTTGTTTCTTCGGAAACAAAGGAGCCACATGTCGGTGATGAATCTGGCTCATCAAAGTCAGACAAGCCACATTCAGGCGATGAATCTGGTGTGGTAAAGCCAGAGGAGCCATGTGTTGAGGTAAAAGTAGAGAATTCTGGTTTAACAATGGATGATGCAAACTTTCCACCATTGTTGAACAAGAATTCAAAATCACCCAAGGACAGTCAGGCTTGGGTGAATCTGTTCAAATGAAAAACCTGACTTGCCGGAGATCCCAAGTTTATAACGTGGATCAGGAATCGGCATCTTTCTAATGTTTGAAGATTTTGGTTGAAAGATTTTGATAGTGTTTGAATGTTTACAGGTTGAAGGACTATGCCGGAGCTTCCAGGTTGGTAAGTGCGAAGCAGGAATCGGCATCCTGATTGGTAAAATGGTGATGTAGACGTAACATTCCTATAGTTGGTATAGGTTTATACTTACAAGTAGTATTGTTTGTGATTCTACAAGTGGTAAAATCAAGGACATTAAGTTGTACTTGCATTTTCCTACAAGTGATTGACGACAAAATGATGAACCATACCCCGAACCTACAAATGGTTTTTATCAACACAAATTCATTTTCCGGAAAAATAATTTTGATTAAAACAAACTTAAGTGTTTTGAAATCTAAATGAGAAAATGGTTTGTGATAGGGGGAGTACTGATTGTTTATGCCGAGTGAATGGCGATTTGATGTGATTCAGTGTCAGTTGTCAAGTTTCTGTACAGTTTGTATGTTTCAATTGTGTCAAGAGTCTTAGTTTTCAAATTTCCTTTGAAATGTGTTTGCATTTTAGGGGGAGTAAGAATTTTTAGAAAATCCAAAAACATTTGAAAATTTGAAAAGGCCAAAAAAATGATAAAATCAAAAACGAGTTTTTGTGTCTAGAAGAGGAAATGATAGTACATCAGTAGACGGTCACAGTATGCTAAAGAATTGTAATGTTTAAATAGTGTTAAACGGTCTCACTGATGATATGCCGATAGGTTTTTACACATTTAGTAAATTTTTTTGGGATATAAACTAAATTTCAAACTTGCTTATTTTGTGGGGAACACTACTTGGATATATAGGTAACCCCTGAAATTTCGTTTGAAAGGTCCTTTATTCTGAGATACTAGGTCTTTATGCTCAGTGATATCTGGGGTATTATCCCGGGACTTCTGCTGAAAGAAATTTCTGACCTAGTCCCCGGATAATGCTTTTTGCAAATGCTTGAAACATAGCATCGCCCTCAGCAAGCTGATGAAACAATAAAATTGATAGTCGCTGCTGTTGTAATGCAAAAGATCCTCTAAAGGGGACACACCAAAAGTCGAAGCCGTCATCTCTCTGCGTATCGAAAGATCGACCTGAGCTCTCACGGCCCTCGCACTATAATTTATTCCCTTACAGATATCATCTGTGGTATACTCACCTGTAAGACTGAATATTGGGATCTGGATACGGGAGTATATTCAAGAGGTGGGACACATGAATGAGTTTAAGTCTTTAAAACACCTAATTCATATCCTGAATCAGTTGAAATTTGTGTGAAAATTTAAGTGGATCAGTATATTGGCAATCTAAGTGAATTGTTTAATTCTTAATGTGTAACTAAGCTCAACGGTACTCGTGACTTGTCAAAATCTGATATGATCCTCTTACACAAAACTCACAAAAATATTGTCTGTAAATATTTTATTTCTGCATTTTAGTCTCTCAGAAAATCCAAAAAGATTTTTTGTGTATTTTAGTTAAATTTTGAAAAAGTCAAAAAGATTTTCGACAACTGATGTTGGAAAACTGATTTTCAAAATTCCGAGTGCTAAACATGATGAGCAGCATTTGAGGGGGAGTGTTTGTGTAAATCTAACTGTTTTCGTTAAATCTAACCTTCTTCAAGTGGTTCATCATAGATATTTGAGAAAGAGCCTGAGATGTTGCAATTATATGTTTGTTTTAGTGATTATGAGAGTCATGTGTTGGTGCACAGGTATTTGATATGTGATAAAATTAGAAAATTTATGTCTGGGTTAAGATTGTGCAGGTAGCCAGGTTTCGATATTCTGAAAATCTCTGTTGGAAGAGAGCTAAGTTTCGATCCTGGAAATCAATTCTGAAAGCCTGTGTAGATCAGACAACGATCCTGAAGATGTTACTGAAGAACAAAAGAATGCCAGTAAATCGAGAAGGGGAGTCTGAAGATTGATAGAAGAGAAAGCCCAGAGACTGATCTAGATTGAAGATGAGAAGACACGGTTTTGCAGTCAGAGTGTATAGGCGACTCCATCAACATCTGAGGGGGAGTCTGTTGGTGCACTACATCTGTTGATTCCGTCTAGGTGTCTAGGATCAGGTCTTACGTCGTATTGTATAGCATAGGGCACGTTTTACGAGAAAACAGGAGTCTGTATAGGTGTTACATGTCTGGTCCGCTCATAGGGACATAGGCATGCTGGTCAGCTTATTTGTCATTGTGGTCCGCTTATCTGTACATGTCTGGTCCGCTTTTATGGTCATGTGACACATAAGCGAACCAGAAAGTCTATATATAGGTGTCATTAGGACGGACCTCATAATATGTATGTGAAATTCCACGCCGAAGCTCTGCCGGTGTGAAGATCGAGCTGTAAAACATTTCATATCAATAAAACAAGCAGTTAAGAGGAAGAACAAGCTACTTCTACTTGCATTTCTTATTATTCCGCATCTGAAACGCAAGAGACAACCTCTGAACGACTCGTTCGGGTCAGCAAACGATCCTACACTTCATTTATGTTGCCAATGATTTGGTCAGGTGGATGAGATCTCAAGAAGATTAAATCTCCTTGGTATGGTATGATGGCATTTTTTGGTGAGGGCTGCAGATGTGTATCATCTGAGCTAACCACTGCTGGTGACTTTGATGATCCAGCAGTGGCTTCAAAAGGTGGTGGAATAGGAGGTAAAGGTGTGGACACATGCTGACTTTGATCCACTGTTTGAGGACTTTTATCAACAGTGCTTGATGATGTGGAAGCAGTGGTTAAGGGGCTACTTTGGTCAACAACTGTTGAGGTAGCAGTGGTTGAGCTTTGGCAGCTGTTTTGAACATCTGCTGCTCTTCCCATATTGACAGACTTTTGAGGGATGATGATTTCATACCCATAGTCTGGTGTTGAATCCTCTAAAGAACCTGCACTGTTAGTCTTGACAGCAGTATTTTCAAAAGTGAATTTATCAAGATCAAACAAATCAGCAGGATTTGCTGGGATTTTCATTGATGAAAGTTCATTGAACTTTACATTCAAAGTCTCCTCCACTGCTTTGGTCTGTGTATTAAACACTTTGTAGGCCTTGGCAGTGGTTGAGTATCCCAGGTGATAACCACAATCTACTTTGGCTGCAAATTTTGAGATGGAATCTTTTAAATTTAAAATAAAGCATGGGCAGCCAAAGACTTTAAAATATGAGATCAGTGGTTTGATTTTATACAGAATTTCATAAGCAGTCTTTTTGTGCCTGGGGTTTATTAAAACTCTGTTTTGGACATAGCAAGCAGTGTTTACTGCCTCTGCCCAAAAAGTTAATGGCAAAGCTGAATCAGCAAGCATGGTTCTGGCAGCCTCAATCAAAGTTCTGTTCTTTCTTTCAACTACCCCATTTTGCTCTGGTGTTCTAGGGATGATGTACTGCCTTACAATCCCTTTCTTCACACAGAAGGCATCCAACTCCTTATTTTTGAATTCTGTGCCATTGTCACTCCTGAAGACTTTTACTGGAAGGTCAAATTGCTTTTCAACCTGTGTTACAAAGTCTTGCAAAATGCCTGCAGTCTCATCTTTTGAGTGTAAAAAGAAAGTCCATGTAAACCTAGAGAAGTCATCAATAATAACCAAACAATATCTCTTCTTTTTGAGACTCATGACTTGAACTGGGCCAAACAAATCCATGTGCAGCATTTGCAAACACTGGGTTATTTTGGACTCTTCAATGGACTTAAAAGAGCTTTTATGTTGTTTTCCTTTTAAACAGGAAACACAATGCTCAGGACATGAAAACAATTTTTGTGGCAAACCTCTTACAAGGCGATTTTTTGAAATTTCAGTGATTGTCTTGAGATTTGTGTGCCCCAGTCTCCTGTGCCAAAGTTCTGTCTCTTTGTTAGAGGCAGCTGAGAACAGACAGGCATCAGCTCTGGGACACTCTTTTGACATATCAACAACATAAACATTGCCACTTCTTTGAGCAACAAGTTTTGTTTTTCCAGTTTTTATTATTGCTTCAATCTTTTCAACCATTTCTGGTCCAACAATCCTACAAAACTCCTTTTGTGAAGAATGACCCATACCCCTTATCACTCATTTGTGAAACACTTAGGAGGTTGAATTTCAGATTGTCTATCAGATTGACATTTTCAAATTTTACATTTCCAGACTGCACTGTACCAGACCCCAGAACTTTCCCTTTACTATTGTTCCCAAAGGATATATCACCCCCTCCATGAATTTTGAAATCTTTGAGTAGGGCTTTACATCCTGTCATGTGCCTGGAGCCTCCACTATCTACATGCCAAAGGCTATCTAAGCATGCAGAAGCTCCCTGCACATGAAGTAAAAGGATTAGTTCATTAGAGTTTCCAAAGCCAATAAGGCTTTGGATGGGGTCTCAACAGTGTCTGGGATGGATGCAGATTGATGGACTGTGGTTAGGTCAGGGGTTTGGACAGTTTTAGGACTGTTTCTTTCTAACCACTGTTGTGGGTTTTGCCCAATCACCTGTTGGTACCCAAAAGGATGCCTGTTCACTTTGGGTTTAGAGGGCCTTTTGTAGGTCTCATAAACATGTGGAATCCTTTGGTAAGATGGTTGTCCCTTACCTCTTCTGTATTGATTGGCAGGGGGTGCATCAGTAACCTGAACATCTCTTTTGACAGATGTTTGGTTCAGCTGTTTTGTGACAGCTGTTTGAACTGGCACAAACAGTGGTTGGTTCTTGGTGAATTTGACAGATGATGTAGATGGACTCAAGGATGTTTTAGCAGTGTATTCATTCTTTTTCACATCAAAGTTTTTGAGATACACACATGCTTGAGTTTTGTGGTTTGTTTTACCACAGATGGTGCAGCTTTCAGCAGGAACAATGACACTTGTTTTATTCAAATCATATGCTTTTAAATGGAAACAATCTTTTGTTCGATGATTTCTTTTTTCACAAAATTCACAAAACAAGTTATTGATCTTTTCTCTCTTCTTTCTCTTTTCAGACTCCTTTGCAACAGAGTTTTTAACCTCTGCTGGGATGTCCTTGAGAGGGATGACTTTTGCTTTTGGAGCTGTGACACCATCAGTGGTTGTAAAGTCCATGGGCTTGAAATTTTCAAGAATGTCACACTCATCAGACCATGTGGGTTTAAATTGGTATTTCTCAATTTCCTCAAAAGTTGAGGATCCCACAGATCTTTCCAAAGTGATTTTGTTACCAAGTTTGTCGGTTATTTTAACCTCTTGGCCATTCTTGCTGGTTGGAATGACTTCAGTTGTTACATCAGTGGTTTGAACAGATTTTTCAAAAGCAGTGTTTTCATCATCATATTTTCTATAACCAACACCAAATTTCACATTGCTTTTAATCTGTTTCTCAAGCATAACCTCATACCCTTTGCAAGCTTCCACCCATCTTTCACAAGTGATCTGGGTGGACTCCAACTCCTTTTTTCAAACTTGGTATTTTTCTACCATAGTTTGGAGTTGAGTCTTGGTTATGCTTTGCTCTTCTTTGAGACTGCTGATCTCTTTATCCTTTTCAGCCAATTTGTTTCTAAGTTCTTTTAATGACTTTTCAAATTTGACTTCATCAGTTAAGATTTTATCCCTAAGGTTTTCATTTACCTCTTTGATGTTAGCAAATGCAATAATGCACTTGTCTGAACACAATTTTTCAAGAACTTGAGGTGATACCTTGGCAGCAGCCATCATGGCACAATCACATTGATGATTTTCTTCATCATCAGCTCTTACTTCTTTCTCACCTGCTCTCTTTTCTTCCTCTTCTTCCTTGTCTTCTTTGGACCAGGGGTCTGTCTGTGGTTCAATCAGGGTTTCTGAATTTTCTTCCAGCAGCAGTTCACCAGCCACTGCAGTAACCACTGCTTCAGTCACCTCATTCACTGTTTCAGCACTTAGCTGTTCACCTTCAGTTTCTACCCCCTCTGGTATTGACTCTAACGCCATCAAACAAAATTCATCATTAGAAGGTTCATTAAAAGCATAGAGTGCAAAATTTTCATCACCAAGCTCATCAGGCATGCTGCTCCAGTCAACAAAGCCTTGAGTGAAGAAGCTTTGCTGATATGGTTGTGCCACTGCTGGAGCAACTGTTTGAGGTGAAACAGGTTGCACTTGTGCCTGAGGGACAGGGGTTTGAACATACTGAATTTGTGGAACAGTTGTTTGAACATAATGCACAGGCACAGGGGTTGCAGCATAGTGAGCAGTGTTAACATGGGCAGCAGGGGTATATTGGGTATAGTGCACAGTGCTTTGATGTTGTGGTCTAGGGTTTGAGCTGGGATAAGTAATTATTGGACCAGTGGTTTAACTCCTGCATTCCCTAGCAAAATGACCTAGCCTATTGCACTTATAGCACTTGATTTTCGATTTATCCAACCCCACTTTTAAATTCCCATGTAACCCTGGGAATTTTCTCCCTGTTCTTTTGTAGAATTTGCTTGTTCTTACACTAAGCAAAGCCAATTGATGTAAAATGTCCATTTCTTCTAAGTCAGTGGGATCAAAGTGTTGCAAATCATTTAGTTCAAAGCACAAATTATCTGACATCTGGTTTTCACAATTTGCAGTAAAAGCATAATTTGCAGAGTGAGAATCAGGGTTGTTGAAATTACCACCAGCAGTTATATCAATAAAGTGATCATAACCCTGATCCTTACTACTGCTACCAGATTCTTCCTGACCAAAAAGAGCTGTGTTACCAAATGAATAATCATCAGCAACTTTGCCAGACTCTTGCAACTTCTTTTTCTGGTTTAACTCCCTTTCATAGGTCAGGAGTCTACCATGAAGTTGGGTCAGGGTCAGATCTTTGAACTCAACAGAGTTTCTAGTCACAAATGCAATTGTGTCCCATTTATGAGGTAGTGATCTAAGAAACCTGCTATTTTGTGTTGATTTTGGAATTTCAACTTTAACAAGCCTTAGCTCACTGATGAGACAACTAAAACATTCAAACTGTTGGGTCAATGATTCACCCTTAATGTGACAGAAGGTTTCATACTGCTGATTCAGAATTTTCCTATTGTTTTCAATAACTTCTTCAGTTCCCCCAAACTGTTCCTTCAATGCATCCCATAGCTCTTTGGCACTGTTACAATGTAACAGTCCAGCATAGATCTCATTTGGTAATGCAGATGCTGTGATGCTAAATGCTTTGGCATCGAGTTCGAACTTTTGAAAATCAGTTTCAGTATAGTTTTCAGTTGGTTTAGGAACGAACTTCTTTGCATCCTCAGCACTTGGCACCATAGGAACATGGGGACCAAAAACAACAGACCTCCAACATCCAGTGTTTAGTTGAGCAAGGATGTGACCCATCCTTCTTTCCCAGATGTTGTATTCATTACGTTTAAGCATAGGTGGTTTAAAAAGCGAGCCAATGTTATTCTTATCATCTTGTCATTGTGACGTCATCCTAGTTGTTTTACAGGCACTGATTTATCAACTTTGATGGTGATTAAACCTTGCTATGTTTTTCAACAAAAACGAACAAACTATCAGTATAAACTTTTATGAGCTGAATTATTTACGTCAAAATGATTGTTAAATCAAATTTGACTGTCCAAGCTCTGATACCAATTGTTAGGATCTGAGTTTGGTATTGATTATGTTTTACGTTTGAATTAAGATGAAGATGGATGAGTTGTGCGGCGGAATTAAGATGGAAACAAACTTTGCACACAATCAAACGAGAGAATTGCTTTAATCAAACATTTTCCACAAAGAACCGAAAGATTGAATTTATTTCAATAACGATTACAATGCAATGTATGAATACAAACTCCCCCTCAGCCTGAGCTCACAGTGTTTGTTCGTGCAGGAAGAAGATGTTGCAAAGAGCTAAATAGAACAGTGCATAGTACTGTTCTATTTATAGGCACTAGCAAACCACTGAAGCATCTAAGCTGACGTCACCATGAAAGTGAAATCTAACCTCCTAACAAACTCTAACCTCTGATCTATACAACCTCTGCTATGCTAACTACTGTTATTACATTTCATTACATAAAGACATCTAAACTACTGCTGCATCCTTCCACTGATGTGAACCCAGCAGTACTTGTCATGATCAGCAGAGCTTGACTCAAGGCAGTAGATTGAACAGCAGAGCTTTAGTCTTCCATCAGTCTTTTACTAGATCAGTAGTTTGTGGGTCAGCAGTTTGTACGATCAGTAGATAGGAGGTCAGCAGATGTTGAAACCACTTTCAAGGGGAGAGACATGTAAACATAACATCTGCTTATTCTGGATCCACTGCTCTGATCCAGTTTTGGCTTTAATTATCTATTCCTTTGGTAGGGTTCAATCCCAACAGAGCGTGTTAACGCACTAAAACCCGGAAAGTGCACTAAGGCGAACGGTTAAAGCAAGTTATGAACTTGGCTAAACCAAAGCAAATAAAGCTATGTTATAAATGAAATGTTTAATGTAAACATTTCAGTTTCAAGATGTCGAAAGGAAACGATAATGATCCGGTGCCGACAAGCACCGAACAAATGAAAGAGATAATTGCCGAAGAAGTGGGAAAGGCAATTGAAGGTAGTCTATCCGGGTTTATAGACAAAATTCAAAACACGGTTTTGTCACTTGTCGAAGAACGAGTCAAAAGGTTGGAATATAGTGTCAACCTTATGAAAGATAAATCGGGAGAACGTAAGGGATGTTCGTACAAAGAGTTTATGGCGTGTAAACCGCCAATCTACAACGGGGAGGTTGACCCGATAATATGCCAGAGATGGTTAAGTGATGTTGAAGGAGTGTTCCAAAGGACCCATTGTGACGAAAGTAACTTTGTTGCTTACGGAACGGGTCAGCTGAGGGGTCAAGCCAAAGATTGGTCGGACAATAAAAAGAAGGAAATAGGAGCCGAAGCGGCGAGGGCCATGACATGGGAGGAGTTTAAGACGCCGTTTCTTAAACATCATAGTCCCAAGGCGGTCATTAATAAAATCAAAGAAGAGTTCATGCAACTTAGACACAAGGGCGAGACCATAGACAAGATCACGGCGACGTTTATGGATAAGATGAAATTTTGCAACGAATTGGTGACGAATGAAGAACAGAAGATCTACTACTACTATAACATGTTGAGCGCCGAGTATAAGGAGTTTATGACTCCTTCAAAATTCGAGACCCTTACCGAGATCATAAACGTTGCTCGGGAACGGGAAATTGAATTGAAGAAACAAGTTGAAAGGGGTGAACGAAGGGCACAGGATGTGAATCCAAGCCCTACAAAGAAAGCTCGAACTGTGGAAACGGGAAAGAAAGTGGATGCTAAAGGCGGGTCGCCAAGTTGCAAGGTGTGTGGAAAGGGGCACAAGGGTGAGTGCCGCTTCAAAGACAAGCCGTGTCCGGTATGTGGGAAGACGGGACACACCGCATCATTATATCCCGGAAAGGTTTCTGTTTGCTATAAATGTTATCAGCCCGGCCACAAAAAGTCTGAATGCCCAGAATTGGTTGGAAAGAGAGACACTAAAAAATCTCCAACGGAAGCCCTAAAGGCGAAAGCTAGGTCCTTCCAACTTACAGCAGTTGAAGCAAAAACAGAACCTGATGTGGTCTCAGGTATATTCACAATTAACTCAATTCCTGCACGTGTATTGTTTGATACGGGTGCGAATAAATCCTTCATTTCACATGGATTTATTCGACATCCTTCATTTATATTGACGAAATTATCTGTGCCCTTAGAAGATGAAATAGGGGACAACAAAAGTTTTATAGTTTGTGATATTTTTCGAGGCTGCAAATTAAGCATCGATGATGAAGAATACTTGATAGACCTAATCCCGATGTCAATGGGGGAGTTTGAAGTAGTCGTTGGGATGGATTGGCTATCTCAGCACCACGCAAAGGTCGTGTGTTTTCGTAAAGAGATAAAGCTAACATCTCCGAGCGGGAAACACGTCACTATCTATGGCGAAAAAGGAGGTAACCCCATAATATGCTCGATGTTGAAAGCTCACAAGCTTATGAAGCAAGGATGCAAGGCATTTATGATATACGCGAATGAGCCCGAGAAGGAATCAGTGAAGGTTGAAGATGTACCGATAGTACGGGATTACGAAGATGTGTTTCCAGAAGATTTACCGGGGATACCGCTCGAACGGGAAGTAGAGTTCGGAATCGAATTGATTCCGGGCGCAAAATCTGTAGCTAGAGCCCCGTACCGACTCGCACCGTCAGAATTACAAGAGTTGATGTCCCAGATTCAAGACCTGCTTGATAAAGGATTCATAAGGCCGAGTGTGTCTCCTTGGGGCGCACCGGTACTGTTCGTGAAAAAGAAGGACGGAAGCATGCGCATGTGTATCGATTACCGGGAGTTGAATAAACTCACGGTGAAGAATCGATACCCGCTTCCAAGAATAGATGATCTATTCGACCAATTACAAGGTGCAAACTGGTTTTCAAAAATTGACCTTAGATCGGGGTATCACCAACTAAAGGTCAAGGAGGAAGATGTGCCGAAGACGACTTTCCGCATGCGATACGGGCATTACGAATTCCTCGTGATGTCATTTGGGCTGACAAATGCACCCGCGGCTTTCATGGACCTCATGAACCGGGTTTGCAAGCCAATGCTAGATAAATCGGTCATCTTTTTTATCGATGATATTTTGGTGTATTCGAAAAGTGAAGCTGAGCATGTGCACCACTTACAAGAGGTGTTAGAGCCACTTAGACGAGAAAGGTTGTATACGAAATTCTCTAAGTGCGCCTTTTGGTTACGAGAGGTGCAATTCCTCGGCCACATCATAAGTGCCGATGGAATATTGGTAGATCCGTCAAAGATCGAGGCTGTGTCGAAATGGAATCCCCCGAAGAACCCTTCGGAAATTAGAAGCTTCTTAGGGCTTGCGGGATACTATAGGAGATTCATTCAAGATTTCTCCAAGATTGCGTCGCCACTAACAAAGTTAACCCGGAAGGAAGAAAAGTTCATTTGGGATGTTGAACAAGAAAGGGCGTTTCAGACGCTATAAGAGAAATTAACTCAAGCTCTGGTATTAACGTTGCCAGACGGAGTCGAAGACTTAGTGGTTTACTCGGATGCCTCATTATCAGGGCTCGGATGCGTTTTGATGCAACGGGGAAAAGTTATAGCTTATGCCTCGAGGCAACTGAAGATACATGAAAAGAAGTATCCCACACACGATCTCGAATTGGCTGCGGTGGTATTTACATTAAAAATATGGAGACACTATTTATATGGGGTAAAGTGCACCATATTCACCGACCACAAGAGCCTAAAATACTTCTTCGATCAGAAGGAGTTAAATATGCGCCAGAGACGATGGTTAGAAACGGTCAAGGATTACGATTGTGAAATACACTACCACCCCGGGAAAGCCAATGTAGTGGCTGATGCGTTGAGCCGAAATGCAGATTATGCCCCGATACGAGTACGATCATTGCAGCTCATTGTGACCTCGGGCTTACTTGAACGAATCCGAGGAGCACAAGATGAAGCAGTAAAGACGGAAAACTGGAGAAAGGAAAGGATTGTTGGCCAAGTTAAAGATCTCGAAGTAGACAACCACGATTTGAAAACACGTTTCAATAGAATTTGGATTCCTAACACATGTGGAGTTAAAAAGCTTCTACTCGATGAAGCTCACAAGTCCCGTTATTCCATCCATCCGGGAGCGACCAAAATGTATAACGACTTAAAACAAAACTATTGGTGGCCCGGAATGAAAAGAGATGTTGTGAAATACGTGGAAAAATGCTTGACATGTCTACAAGTCAACGCGGAGCACCAAAAACCATACGGTAAACTCCAACCGTTAGAGATCCCGGTTTGGAAATGGGAACATATTACGATGGACCTATTAACCAAACTACCAAAAACGAACCGCGGTTTCGATGCTATTTGGGTAGTGGTGGATAGATTGACGAAAAGTGCTCACTTCATTCCGATTCGTGAGAATTATACGTCAGAAAAGATGTCAGAAGTTTACACTAATGAGATAATAGCACACCATGGAGTACCGGTATCCATCGTGTCCGATAGGGATACCCGGTTCACTTCAAATTTCTGGCGAGATTTCCAAGAGCAAATGGGAACCAAATTGTTCATCAGCACTGCGTACCATCCTCAGACGGATGGACAGAGTGAAAGAACAATACAAACGTTGGAGGACATGCTACGGGCATGTATAATCGACTTTGGAGGAAGTTGGGATGTTTATCTACCATTGGTCGAGTTTTCGTATAACAACAGCTACCATGCTAGTATTGGGATGGCACCGTACGAAATGCTCTATGGTAGGAGATGCCGAACCCCGGTATGTTGGGGTGAAGTGGGCCCATGTGAACTCGCCCACCAAGATATAGTACGAGCCACTAATGAAAAGATTGATGTGGTTCGGGCACACTTGAAAGCGGCTCAAGATAGACAAAAGTCTTATGCCGAAAAAAGACGAAGACCGATAGAATTTCGGGTAGGCGACATGGTTATGTTAAAGGTTTCCCCATGGAAGGGAGTGATCAGATTCAGAAAAAGGGGGAAACTAAGCCCGAGGTTTATCGGGCCATTTAAAATTGTCACACCCCGATTTCCACGTGTGACCGGTGGGCCCGGTGGGGAGTATCGTGGCGTCATGGTTGGCAACATAATAGTCAAACAACACAATATTAATATGCACAGCGGAAGCAATTGAAAATATAATACAACCGAATTTATTATCGTAATATCAACTGTCACAATATTCGGAAGTTTATCCACAGAAGGATCGAACATAAAATAGAGACAATAGTTCAACAGACTTTTAGGCATCTTAAGCTTGCGAGACTTCTATTGATGCTAAGGAGAAATAACCAGCCAATTTCGTATAGTACCTGCATTTAGCCTTTTTGAAAATACGTCAGTTTACACTGGTAAATACAATCAACTGACTCATTTTGAAAAATGATTAAAAATTGATTTGGATGCACGTAGCACAAAATATCTTTTATAATTTGATTAAAATGCACAGAGGCAAAATTAATCTTTTTAACTTGGGAGAATTATTTAATATTACAATCTTATCAACGTACAACTGTGCTAACATGTCAGAGCTATAAGTCTCCTTGATGGGTAAGAAATGTGCTGACTTAGTCAGTCTGTCAACTATAACTCATATCGTATCATTTCCTTTCCTTGTCTTGGGTAACTTGGTAATAAAATCCATAGTTACCATTTCCCACTTCCACGTAGGAAGTTCAGGCTGTTGTAGCAAACCTGTCGGTTTCTGATGCTCGGCTTTGACTTGCGCCTATGTCAAGCATTTAGCTACATAGGTGGCCACAGACTTCTTCAAGCCTATCCACCAATAGTTTGCCCTTAGATCCTGGGTAGCTGATGGCAATTCTTAATCGTTGCCTAATTAGGGTTGCGGTATGTATGCATAAGCAATATGAACCGTCTTTCTTATTTAATAACATAAAACCCTCAGAATATTGAGTCAGGCTATATGAGCCTATGTCTTAAAACCTACTTAATCAAGGTTTCGATTATTCCATAATCAATATGGAGTTTTCACAATACTCCCGCCCACAGCGGGATACAAATCTTAATTCTACCTGCCTTCCAGGAGGTAAGCAGGGAAAACTTATGAGAAGAAAATCAAGATGCAAGGAGGCTACAGAGATTTTCCATATCTCAGGCTCCAGTTCATCCATCATTGCTCGTGTCAAATAAGTGACACATTTATGTTATAAGTCCACGAATTCCTTAATCGGGAACATTTACTTAGACAATTCCATTCTGGATATCTTCCTTGAATACTACTAGTCGACTTTAGTACAATATGATCATTGGGATATCTTAGGGGTTCCATGTATTAAACCTCCATACTGATTAGGCATGGAAGTAATCTATGGGACACACTAGGATATGCCAATCCTCATATGGCACTTTTATCAAACATAGTTTGGCATTCGCAGGCGATAGAAAAACAATGAGAAAATAATTAAAATAACATATGTTGTCGTACTCTATGCGAAGAAAGAGTACTCTTAGATTTTTCGGAAGGATTTCTTGCCGATACTAAAAGAATCGGTTACTACGGTTTCCTTGGTAAGTTATACCTTGTGAAAAAATATAAAAGTTTGCTAAGCTTATGGTTTATGAAGATTTATTATTGCCTGTATATAAAAAAAACATGACACTTAGCAGAAATTATCATTGGTAAATGATAAGGAATGTATTTGATGACATCGTGAACTGCCTCTTGACATTCATTCATCAGGAGGGTTAAGCGCCTCCATTCTTAATCCTTTCAAACTTAGCTGCAAAATCGATGACAATTTAGGGCAGTCTCAGCTTTGACTGGTTGTTTCTTAATCTATATAACGTGAGTAGCTGAGGTAGATCCATAATGGATTTATAATGAGTAGGTTTTGAAACCTTAGTGTGCCCTCTTATTGCCAATGCTAACCACTAATAATTATGTGCTTATATTTAATCAAAATGGAAATTTCACAAACTAGGCACCTAGCGAGGTTGGCTAGGCGCGCGAAAGGGTGTGGCCTAGACCCAGGTTCGACTCCGGGGACGGCCGGTTCCACCATTTTTAATGTTTAATATTAATTAATCGTACTGATACATATAATTATGAGGGTTGCTCATAAGGATTCTTGATAATTAATTGCTTCTTATCACCCACAATATGGGCTTGATTTTTAAGACAACCCATCGATTTTATAACTATATTGTGTCTTTATATTTTAACGGAAACTAGGACATCGTGAACTGCCCAACTCATCCAAGTTTTCCATACACAAAACTTGGTACTAATCACCAAGATTTAACAATTATTAGTCATCATCCAGCCACGGCATTCATAAACCGTATGGGCTATTCTGTTCTGAACATTCTTAATGAATGCTATTTGAATGTATATCTATTACATTTAGCTTGGGTCACAAAAGGACCATCAATGGCATTTAAGGTTTGGAGCGAGTCCAATACCTGCTTGACAGGGGACCATAATGTCACAACTGTCTTTGTCACAAGGACGATTATAAATAGCTCAAGGCTAGTCTTACAAGACTTTTATTATATGTATACATATATGGCATAGAAGCCTGTCTCGATGGACGTAAAAAGATATGGCATAAAGCCCAGTCACAAAGGACATAAATGATCATACGGCACGAAGGCCTTGTCGTAATGACATTTAAATGCGGCACAAATGGCCTTGTCTCTAGGACGTTATAGGATATGGCACTAAGGCCTGTCACCAGCGATGTTAACATTTAGTATGTTAACTTGTTACGAACGACGAATTATAGCCCGGAGGCTTGTTATGGGTGACTTGAATATAACTTGTGGATTTGTCACAAGGGCATCAATTCATAGGCTGCAATCTTATTAGATCAGGAGTCTTAAGGCTTGAACATAGTTCTTCACCTTTGGACAGGGAGTCATAGACTACAACTGTCATCGTCTTGAAAGACGATTCATTTGGCAGAAAAGTAAGCCAATCAACATCACTAATGGATGTTTATATATAATCATCGTATCTAATGATATTAGTCATGATCACATCGATCATATTGACTATTAGGTTTGGGTATAATCACACCATTTTGAACAGGGGATCATAAAGATCGCTACTATCTTTGTCTTACCGACACTGGAATAAAGTATAGCCCGTAGGCATTTTATCACGAGGGATGTTAATATTATGATCATCATACTGATGATGCTAGTCAGTATCGCAATGATAGTATAGACTATGGGATTTGAGTATAGCTCACCCCCTTGGGCAAAGAATCACAAAAGATTACAATTGCCTTGTCTCAATTGGACAATATAAAATAGCCCTTAGGCAAAACATCATTAAGGATGTTAAAATTTTTAATCATCGTATTGATGATTTTTGTCATGATTGCATTGATCATATAGACTATTAGGCTTGAGCATAGCTCACTACCTTGGACAGGGAATCGTAAAGATCACAATGTCTTTGTCACACATGGACAATATAATATGGCCCATAGGCGAAACATCACTAATGGATGTTTATAATAGGTTCATCCTATTAGAAGATATAAGTCATGATTGCATTAATCATATTGACTATTTTGGCTTGAGCATAGCTCACCACCTTAGACAAGGAATCATAATGATAACAATGCCAATGTCTCAAATGGACAATATATTATAGCCCGTAGGCAAAACATCACTAAAGGATGTTAAATAATATTATCATCGTATTAAATGATATTAGTCATGATCGCATTGATCATATAGACTATTATGTTTGGACATAGTCCAATATTTTAGACAGGAGGTCAAAGACCATTACTATCGTTGTCTTATCGGACAGCAAGTTTAGCCCGTAGGCGCTTCATCACTAACGGATGTTCATAATATGATCATCTTATAGGACGATATAAGCCATGATTTCAAAATCATAAGGCAATTTAGGAATTTAAAATTTCCGACATAGGGATGACTGTTGTGATTTTATCGAATCACATTTGTCAGGAGTGCTAACACGTTCTTAGGT
The DNA here is from genome assembly GCA_030545235.1 of Helianthus tuberosus. Lineage (NCBI taxonomy): Eukaryota > Viridiplantae > Streptophyta > Magnoliopsida > Asterales > Asteraceae > Helianthus > Helianthus tuberosus. The sequence continues at coordinate 130,143,430 of CM060387.1, forward strand.
GTTAACAAGGATCTGAATCCCTTGAGTAGGTTTCACCATCTTGGCCGCGTAGGCTAGATTTCACCTTTAAGATTCTTTTTAAAATGCATACTGGTAGGGGAGGAAGGATATTTATTTTATTCAGGATTTGTATCGTAAATCCTAATTCATAAGTTAATAATAGCACAAATGGCCTAGTCGCGTAGACAAGTTAAATTTATAAGCCATGATTTCAGAGAATCGCGGCATTAAGGTTTGAATCAAAGTTTATTACCTTCTCCTGACAGGGAGCTGTAGACTACCACTGTCTTTAGTCTCAGAGGACATTAACTATAGCCCGTAGGTACTTCCCTTCTAAGGGATGTTTATTACGGAATTGCCCCTTAGGGAAATTCATTAACCATGGTAAACAGAGACCATATTTGGTTAATTTATTAATCATTTATGTTTAGGATTTCTATTATAATTTATCCTAATTATAAAACATTAACAGTTTTATTAGTGGCACCCAATGGCCTGGTCACATGGACATTTATAAATTATAAGCTTATGATTTCAGAGAATCAAAGCATGAAAGTATATTGGCACAATAGGCCTAGTCACAAGGACAATTATAAATTATATGCTAGGATTTCAGAGAATCAAAGCATTTGAGTATATTGGCACAATAGGCCTAGTCACAAGGACAATTATAAATTATATGCTAGGATTTCAGAGAATCAAAGCATTTGAGGTTTGAACCTAGTTCATTACCTTTATCTGACAGGGAGTCATAGCTACCACTGTATTTTGGCTCATGTAGAAATCAGCAAGGCCCGTAGGCACTATATTACCACGTATGGTTAAAATATGATCATCCTAATTGATGATGTAAACCCAGGATTCAGAGATCATTAAACTGGGTTAGGAATCTTTTAAAAAGATCCTTATATAATAATAACGTGTGTGATTTTTAAATAAATCACATCTGCCAAGAGTGTTAACATGTTTTCAGATGTTAACAGGGATTCGAATCTTTTAAACAGGTCTTGCCATCTTGGCCAGGTCTTTACAATGACACTCGGCTAGGTTTCACTCTTAAGATTCTTTATTAATGGTTTGAATCTTTTTAACAGGTCTTACCATCTTGGCCCGGTCTTATAATTGACCCGAAGGCTAGGTTTCACACTTAAGATTCTTAATTAATGGTTTGAATCTTTTTAACAGGTCTTACCATCTTGGCCCGGTCTTATAATTGACCCGAAGGCTAGGTTTCACACTTAAGATTCTTAATTTAATTAACGCAGAACAATTTTAAATTGAGGTGTTAATATGGATCTGAATCTAATTATGGAACTACCATCTTGGCCCGGTCTTAAAATGACACGTGGCTAGGTCTTGTCCTTTTTAGATTTTGCCATTTTATTACAATGGTAGATTTTATAAAAGAAATGTTAATAAGGATCTGAATCTAATTTGAGGAACTGCCATCTTGGCCGGGTCTTAATATGACATGAGGCTAGGTCTTGCCCTTTTTAGATTTTGCCATTTTATTATAATGGTAGATCTTGCAAAAGGAAATGTTATTTTCCATTTATTTAATATTCTTGTTTAGAATGAAAGTTTAAACTTAATCATTCCACTATATAAAAATAAAAGTATAAAGTTGCCATAAGCGGGACTTGAAAGGAATAATGTTGTCCTCGTAGGGACTGAAAGATAATTATGTCCTTATAAGGACTAATAAGGAAACGATCTTCAGTAAAAGGAGTTTCTTCTTCATTTTATTTCTGAATGCTTTCTCCTTGGATGCTCGTTTCATTCTAGCCGTGGTACGAAGCTCAGCATCTCAGGGCTCCGGGTGTGGAGAACTCCTATTACGGCTACTTCGCTTGGCGACGTATCCAATAAAAATTTGGAAGTAAAAATTTATAGATTAGGATTGAGAACATTCCTAAGTTAAGTCTAGACTCAGAAGGTCAAGGAATGTGCTACTGTGTCATTGAGATTAAACACCAAAAAGCTAGTGTTTAATTCACTCAATGTTGGCTCTGATACCAACCTGTCACACCCCGATTTCCACGTGTCACCGGTGGGCCCGGTGGGGAGTATCGTGAGGTCATGGTTGGCAACATAATAGTCAAACAACACAATATTAATATGCACAGCGGGAGCAATTGAAAATATAATACAACCGAATTTATTATCGTAATATCAACTGTCACAATATTCGGAAGTTTATCCACAGAAGGATCGAACATAAAATAGAGACAATAGTTCAACAGACTTTTAGGCATCTTAAGCTTGCGAGACTTCTATTGATGCTAAGGAGAAATATCCAGCCAATTTCGTATAGTACCTGCATTTAGCCTTTTTGAAAATACGTCAGTTTACACTGGTAAATACAATCAACTGACTCATTTTGAAAAATGATTAAAAATTGATTTGGATGCACGTAGCACAAAATATCTTTTATAATTTGATTAAAATGCACAGAGGCAAAATTAATCTTTTTAACTTGGGAGAATTATTTAATATTATAATCTTGTGAACGAATTACATGTTCCTTGTGCGTTCAGTAGCCCGGATCTTGTCCGGGTTAAAGATCAATAGACACACCACAATGTTCTTTTGTGCACTGACGGGTGTACGCCTACACCCCGCGCTTAAGTCGTGGCCATTTCGTAAAATGATGCCGAGGATATCCGGGACATGGTCATTAACCCCCAAAGGATTTAAGTAACAAGACTGTTTAAACGAGCCAATCAAATTTATTCAATTACCCACTCAATCGGTGGAGAATTTAATGCCCGATCAAGCGGTATGCTATATACCGTAACCCAAGCCCGTATAGGGAAAATAAGTTAAAAGTATTTACCTGAGCAATGTATAAATCACAATAAGCAAAATGCACGTAGCTTTTACTGGTCCTCCTAATCTGGAACGAAGGTTTTATAATAACCTATTAGAATCCTAACGGGTCTTCAATTAAGCTTAAGCTTAGACCGGTTAGTTTCAAAGACTCGGTTCGTACGCACGATTAAGCGAAGACCGGATAGAATGTGAGTTAGACCCGACAAGTTCAGAGACTTGTTTAATATGGGTATTTCATACACATTCTGGATTTTGAGATAAAACCGATAAGGTTTGACCCGTTTCGGCTAATTTATGTAAACTTGTTACATAAACCGAACCGTACGCGTAATAAGCGTGACGGGTATTCATGAGAGCTATATACAGGTTTCCTAAGTTAATTATGCCTCAAATATGTTGTGACATCAGTAAGATGTCTTTCATTATGCCCGAAACATGTTTAAACACAAACTAGGCCCCGTAGGGGTAGTTTGGTCATTTAAAAGTTTATAAAAGAGTTTAAGTAACAACCTGAGTTACTGGTCTGATGTAATCAGCAAAAATACATAATTTGCTAAGTTATATCAGTAGGATAAAGCATATATGTGAAATTTATCATTTTTAACCAAACTATGCCCCGTAGGGGTATTTTTGGTAATTTCACATAAGCCGAAAAGCTCAGAACTGAAGTCTGAGTTTATCAACCTTTGCTTACTATTAAAATATTATAATTTGCCTCATATATCAGTAGGTATCAACCCGGGTATGTCTAATATAATTTTAATACATACTTTGCGTTAAAAACGCTTAATAAGGCGATTAAAGGCCATTTCCGGGTTTGATACTTAAATCTGATATTTTTATATTTCCAGAAGGCTTTAAATAATTTATTTATCATATGTGATCAGTAGCAAAAGGTTTGGAGTCGTTTAGATATGTAAAACTCATTTTATGGCCCGTAAGGGCAAAACCGACAATTACCGGATTAAGCCTACGACTACTAGTTATGCTCAGCCTAAAATTTATTAAAAATCTTTAAAAATCCCAAAATAATACATTACATCAGTGGGTAAAAGATTTGATGTCAAAAAGTAGGCTTAACTAGGCTATACGCTAATTACGCCGTTTTATTAACATAAAGCTTTAATTTTGCGATATTGAGCATAACTCTAAATCTACAATTCAAACTGATGTCAAACTTTGCATACAAGTTTATATATATTAGTAATTAAAGTTTCTACTCTTTTACATTTCCAAAAATCACGTTTTAAGGTAATAAGGGCATAATGGTCAACATATGAGCAATTAACGGAAACATGCATATTAATTGGATAACTAATGAACCAAGGTGTAACATCACAGAGGGTTATTCTAGGGGGGGGGGGTAAGGGCACGGACCTCCCATCCGCCGGAGTGGACTCACTCCGCAGGCTAGCCCAGCCCCATAGCTGCCTGGCGGTGATTACCCACCGAGAACGAAGAGCCTGTGTGGACTGCCGACCACAGGATTCGAACCCGGGTCTCTGGGGAAGAGATGGGTGAGGCTGGCCAACTGGGCTACCCCAGTTGGTTACAGAGGGTTATTCTAACATGTAACCTAGTCCAATTAAAGCTCTGAGGCATTTCTAAAACATGCCTAAACGGGTCAGAACTGAAAGTCAAAGTGAAAGTCAAACTATGTGACTTTCGGTTCCGAACCGGGTATTTACAGGAATTTGTCGGGTTGAACATGTTTAGACATGTCCTTACACTAATTACCAAGTTATAACAATGATCCAACAGGTTGTATATGATCTATAATGTTAATTATGCATAAATGGCATTTTAAGTATCCTGTTGACTTTTTAAATACAAGTTTGACCCGACATTTGACCTGGTTAGAGTGGGAATCAGGGGAAACCCTTTCAAGGTTTTATTACCCACATAATTACCTACTTAAAGGTACTTTGGATTCGACTAATCACTGGACCATTAGTGATTAATCTTAAAGTCAACCGTTAATTACGACGGTTTGACTTTTTAGCTAATACTAAGCTAAAACTTAATTAAGAAAGGTCAAGCAAACTTACAAAGGTCCTAAGCTTGATTAGTGATCACTTGAGAGTGCCTTGGAGCTCCAAAAATGATCAGATTGCAAGAGGAAGGTGTGAAGATCATTGGTGCATATCATGGCCTTTATATAGTGTTTAGTCCACCACAAATCTTTGACACATGAGTCTACAACCCACCATAATTGATCAACACTTGTTCCTAGTGCTTAGGGGGTGTCTAGGGGTCAAGAGAGATGTGAAAAATCGGATAGAATCGATCAGATTGCACTCAGTAGGCCAAAACTCAAAGAAATCGAAGCTGGGCACCCCTAGCGTGACGCTAGGCCCCCCTCGTGTCGCGCTAGGCCCCTTCTGCACCAAATCCATATTTTAGATTTTTGCGATTTGATCCTTGCCCCTTCAAGACTCGATTAGGAACTTGTTTATTGCATTATGAACCCTCACAATTGATCTATAAGGGCTTTAAAACATATACCCACTTTGTTAAGTCCCCGGTTAACTTAATTGTTACCCGAAAAGTCCTAACTTTCAACGTTTACGCTTTAACCCCTCGTACACGAATTTGATCATAACTTTCTCATACGATAACGAAACTTTATGAAATTTTAATCGTGCATTCTAGTGAGCATAATTAACCGTTACAAAGTTTCGGGTTTGTCAAAAGGTCACTCAGAGGTATAACTTAAACATGTTGACACATTTAGCCCCTGTAGTTTGTAATCTCTCACTTTTAGCTTCGTATGATCCATGATTTATTCGTTTGAAGGTATGAGCACCAAGTAGGGTTAATGTATATTATATTTATTCACTGTTGACATTTAGAATACGTATATCCACATACTTTCCATGATTGTCAACTTTAGTCCTTCTATAATATTTCTTTCACACGTTTAAACATTTGACACGTGTCTACACATTATAGGACGTGAATTTTCGAGGTGTTACAAAAATCATCGAACGGGTTGGCAAGGTGGCTTATCGCCTCGAACTACCGGAAGAGTTGAGTGGGATACATGGCACATTTCATGTGTCGCAACTGCGGAAATGTCTAGCGGAGGAAACATCTTACATCCATTACGACGATATCGAAGTGGATGATAGCGTAAATTATGTGGTAAGGCCATTGGAGATTTTAGATCAAAAGATTAAGCACTTGCGAAACAAACAAATCGATCAAGTGAAGATCAAGTGGGAGCATAGGAAAGGTTCGGACACTACGTGGGAGTCCGAAGAGGAGATGCGACGTCTCTACCCTACATTATTCGGTACGTGCTCTGGTTTCGGGGATGAAACCCTTTTAAGGTGGTGGACTTGTAACATCCCGAAAATATAAATTCGTAAATTTGCAATTTAGTTGCAAATAAATTAGTAAAATAAACTAATTAGTAATTACACTAACCTAGTTAGTTTATTACTTATGAGTAGTTAAAGACATAGAAATAAAATAAAAGAAACTAGAGGGACCAAAAGTGTTAAACTTGAAAATATTTTTAATAAAACATAAACACCCCTTGTGAGGGTCCTGGGATCGATCAAACAGGGGGAAAGGGCGACCAAGCTTATCAAAACCCTAACATCCACAAAACACCTAAATTGAAGATTCAAATCTGACCCAAAACGAAATCCAAGCTGAGATTAATGATCCTCATAGCGAGGGGGTTATAAGGTATGTAAAATTTGATGAAAATTCCCTACTTGAAATTCTCATGAATTTGGAAAATCTGAAATTTGATGATGCATGTTAGTTATTTGGTTAAGATAGGGATGATATAGTATCTAGGAGTAAAACCTAGACAACAACATGTGAAATCATGTCTAAATTCAGGAAATTTCATGAACACATTGAAGGTGGTTCATGGGTTTTGTGAGAAAATGATGAACACTAGGGTTTAGAAGGCTATTCTAGTGTAAATTGATTCATAGAAACCGAATTCTGAAAAATATGATGTTTAATTCTATATGTGATAGCTCAAGTTATGTTAATCTAGGCTAAGAGACAAGCCATGAACTAGAATAAAAATGATATAAAATTCTGCCCTTAAAGTGTTTGCATAAATGCCTCAAAGAAGGCTTAAATCTGAAAATTTGAGTTAAACCGCATGATTGTGATGTTTCGGCAAAATATGCGAACTATGAATTGAAAAGAGTTCTAAACATGTCTTGGTTGAACTCTATAGGAAAGGATACCGGAGCTCCAAGCGGACAAGCCGGTGGCGACTTACGTTTGAAGGGCGTGCACTAAAGGTATGTAACTTGATTTGTTACATTGGGTGAACGTTGATAATTAGCATATGTGTAGTTGAATTGTAGAATAAAAGTTGTGTTGATTTAAAGCGATAATGTTCGTTATACTGAATAATAGGTCAAGAATTGGTTAGGTCTCGTTGGTAGTTATCATAATGGAGGATTCCGTAGATGAGCCAAACGGGTCGAATAATCAAATAATGCGTGGCTAATGTTTCGTAATATGGTTAATTGGTCTTTTGTGATTGTTAATAAATGACATATTAGAATACGAGAATTTTAGCGTGTTGGTTTGTTAGAATGATGAAGTCCATAAGGGTGAACTAAACGGGTCACTAAGAGAAGGTATGGATCGAATAACGGTAGCACCTTACTTGTAGATTTTGAGCCCGAGCGACGGGTAGCGAAACACAAAACACGCAAACCGGGGATGGGAGCGTGGGCGTTTCTGTAACACCTGTGTCATTTCAACCATCAAACAAATGCCAAACCAATGAAATAATGTATTTCATACTTTGGACTTGTATAAATATGTGTATCTTTTGCACATATCAACTCATGTTCGATTTCAAGCTCTAAATCGCTTTCTGGAAGGTTATACACGCACTGATGCGTAAATATAACCAGTTTAATGCAACGAACACTCCGGAATAGTGAAACAGGCTTAACATACCTTAAATAACCTTTACATAACTTAGATATAAGTTTTGGAAGGTTTGGTGTGGTGAAATCAAAGTTTAATCGCTTACAAGGACTAAATTTGACAAACTGTGAAAGTATGCCAATTTGAACTGTAACAGACCTTCCGGAACATGACCATAAGTTAAACATACCATAAATATCCTTTACATAGCTTAGAAATAGGCTTTGAGGGGTTCGGTGTGCTAAAATAAACTTTTGGGACATTCAGGGACTAAAAGTGTCAAAAAGTGCACAAGTTTGCATTTTCGCGCATAACTTACGTTCTGAATACATCTGGACATCCAAAAATTTATGAAAGCATGACTATATTATATTTTAGTGTTCGCCATAAGAAAAATCCATTCGTCGCGTCATTTGGATCGTTTTTCGCGCTTATGCGCATTCCGTCGTAATTAAGCGAACATCGCGTTCGTACGACCAAACGAACCATCATCCGGCATATTTTTGAACATGTTTCATGTCCACAATGTTTAGGCAACATTTTAGGGCCTTAAAGTTGGCTTTACGGGCCTTGGAAGTGTCGGAAATGGCCTTAAACACGTGCAGGGACTGAAACTGTCAATTCTGCAAGAAGTTTGCTGATCAGACAGCCAGGCGGCCCGCCTCAGTTTCTGTGTATCCTTAGGCGGCCCGCGTCAGTCTTCTGGACCAGATTAACTGCATTAACAGCTGTTTGCAGCTGTTTTAACCACAACCACACACTCACCACTTGCCTAATCAGTTGATAAGGATGGTTTTTAACCACCATGAGTTTCCAACACTTGTACGGCTTGGATTAAGGCACGATATTCAACAAACGATCTTAACGGTTACCCGAAAACTATAAATACCCCACCCCCCCTTTGTTCATAATCACTAGAAACTTGATTTGAGAAACTCTAAGTTGAAACATTTGTTTCATACCTGAGATTTTTGAATCGAGTTTAGCATTCGGGGACCCTTCGTAAGTATTCTTTCGTTCTTTTCCTTATTTTACTGCTTTTCGAGTCAGAAAGTCAAAATTTGTTTGACTTTCAGCGTTGACCAGTAATGGTCAATGCGAAGTTCATTAGAACTTCGCAACGTGATTGTAATCACGATGGTCATAGTCCCTTGGGACTATGCCTACTGATTACCACGTTGTCTAGGGTCGTAGGGTAAGCGATCTAATAAATCGCTTATACATCGAACCCGACCCAGTTTGGTCGATCATTAGGATCCGACCAAACACATTAGGTGACCATAGTAGGTAGGGAATAACCTTCCGAGGTTATACCCTATGGTCACATCGTTTAAGTAGTTGTATGATAGGTAGTTTATATGCCTTAGGTAAATTACCAGAATACCCTTTTCATACATAATTGGTAATTTAGCATATGTAACCTAAACTTTTGTCACGTAACTGATTATGTAACATGTTTAGGCATATAATACTTGTCATAGGACTAGTTAGGCGGTCCGAACGCGTTTCACGCACACGATGCGTTAAAGTAGCATAAGCTACCTAAACGGATCATAATGGGTCAATAAGACTTAGGTTAAGTTTCATTTAGTATGTAGGCTTTGTTAAACCAAATGACACGAGTCTCTACACTCGTTTGGTTTACAAACCCTAATGCTACCCGATCTTCCGATTTAGGTCCGGTTTATTAATGTAGCTACCTATACTAGGTGCCGTTTGATATCCGCGATCTCTAGCATTGTTTAGTTGTTACTCAAGGACTACTGAGCAATCTCAAGTGAGTACATAGACCCCTCTTTTACTGTTTTCCAAACTGTTTTGGGGTGGAACACATGTGCCTACTTGTTACTTTCATGCTTTCCTGTTTTCACATCATATACCTGCTATGTTCGTTAGTACATTATAGTACATGATTTCATTACATTTCATGCTAGGTGTGCCCATTGTGTGCAGTACTTAGTACATCATTCTACATTACATTTCATACTACGTATGTCCATTTTGTGCATACTTAGTACATTGTTTTACATTGCTTTTCTGTTGCATATGCTTATCCAGCATATGAACACATTATACTACATATTGAACCGTTGTAAACATTTGACTATGTGAACCATTTGTATCTGTGAACCATTTGTAACTGTGAACCGTTTGTATCTGTGAACCGTTTGTAACTGTGAACCGTTTGTATCTGTGAACCGTTTGTATCTGTGAACCGTTTGTACCTGTGAACCGTTTGTATCTATGAACCGTGTGAACCGTCTTTGACCATACATAAACATTTCTATAACTGTTAAACATTACTTTGGTGTTTTGGTTTGATTAAGTGATTAAGTAACGATGCGTGTGTAATATGATACAAGCATGGTGGATACGCCGCTGGTACTTCCTATATATAAGTGTTTGTATGGTATTACATATCGTAGCGTTATTTGAATCATTTCAGTTTGAGACATATAACATTTTATACAAATAACATATTTTTCACAAGACATTGTTTTACAAACAACTTATCTTATACAAATCCATTTTACTATGGTTATTCATTTAACCATACATTATTCACTTATTTATACATATCATCTGACCTTATCGATTTTCAAATGATTTACAAAACAAAGCAAATTACAAGGTTCATGACTAAACATTTTCTCAAACATAAGTCATGGAACCTATTTTCACAAAACCTATGTATCTCACAGGCATTTTTATGCTGACGTACCTATTTTCACATGTGTTTTTCAGGAGCTGTTGCATAAGATGATCAAGATACATATAGGCAGACTTGGGCTTTAGTGACAATAAAAGATGAAAGACTAGTTAATTATGTCATATTTCCTTGTTTGTTAAGACATTGTAACACTTTAATTAATAAAACGAAACTTCAATTGCCATGGATTTGAAACAATTAATTCTGTTACAACACTCCCCGACATTTCCGCCACGTTTTGTATGTTCCACGTGGTCGGGGTGTGACAGAAAAGATGGTATCAGAGCCAATGGTTATAGGGAATTAGGTTATTAGTAATGCTTTGACCTAGTCTATAACTTTCTTAGGACCCTAACGCAAGTTTACTTGCGTTTAGTCATAAAACAATACCGTCACCTATCCTTAGGCGACTACCACAACAAGAACATAATTTTTGAAACCGCTTTGAAAACTAATCATCTGTTCTAGGATGATTAATTACTAGGTTTTGAACCCTCTGTTATAAGGTTTTGAACCCCTTTGAGTTTTCAAAAATCTCGTCAAGGTTTTGGGTTTTAAATAATGTGGACACGTGCAAACTGGAAGGGTGAATGCCTGTATTCTGAGTTTTCTGTCTAGGCAAGCACCTCGTATACATCTCAACCAGACGCGAGACCAGTTGTGCTTACCTGGGAATTCTTGGGATGAGTGTTCACTTATAGGCGAGCATGTCTTCGCGATACATTATTTTTGACCTATTTACTTTGATTATTCACCGAGGTCGTTTGTTGCTTTGTAGTAACAAACAAATGACCACTATCCATTGCTTTCATCAAATTTGTTTCATCTCATTCTTTTCGTCTAATTCTCTCACTCGTTTCCTTTCATGTTTCCTCTTTTAGAATGCCTCCTCGACGCGAAAACCAGATAGCGACTGCCGAGCTGGCAGAAATTATTGCGCAGCAAATGGCTGCTCAATTCCCAAACCTCTTTGCTCAATGGAATCAAGCCAACAACAATAACAATGGTCCATGCAATTTCAAGAGTTTTAACTCGGCGAAACCACTCAAGTTTAGTGGTTCTGAGGGAGCGACTGGGCTTCTTCAATGGTTCGAGAACATCGAGAATACTTTCCGCCACGTGCAGTGTCCTGACGATCGCAAGGTCGAGTTTGCTTCGAGTGTGTTCCAGAAGAGAGCCCTTACGTGGTGGAACGGGGTTATGAGAGATCGTGGTGCAGAAGTTGCTCTCGCACAGACATGGGCTGAACTTAGGGCCCTTATGATGAAGGAATTCTGTCCTCGACACGAGATCAGGGCTTTGGAAAGGGAATTCGACAATCTGGAGCAAGACAGCGGTGAGCATCGAGCCTACACGGACCGTTATGAGGAGTTAAGTCTGTTATGCCCAAACATGGTCACGCCTTTGGATAAGGCAATCGAAAAGTACATTGATGGTCTCCCTGATTCAATACAAGACATTTTGACTGGTAGCAACCCTACTACAGTTAGACAGGCCATTGAGCTATCTGCAACCTTAACTGAATCAAAGATCAGGAAGGGTAAACTTTTCCGAAAAGGTGACAAGAAGCCGGTCGAAGAATCGAAACCAATCGAGGAATCAAAGATCATGGATGAACAGACTGGATCCCCTAAGAGGTCAAAGAAGCGAAAGGCTTCTCAGAACTACGCTGTGGTCGCTCACAATGATCAAGCCGTCCTCAATCAACCAGCTCAACCCCCTGCCAGGAAACCCTACAACGGAACTGCACCCTTGTGCAACCAATGTGGCCTACATCATCATGCTGGGGTGAAGTGCCGCACCTGCCAAGTTTGCGGACTTATAGGTCATACAGCTAGGGTTTGCCCAACCGCAGCTGCACCAAATCAAGCTGGCAACAATCCTGCTCAAGCTCGTTTCCCACAGGGATCTTGCTACAACTGTGGCGAGATGGGCCATTTTCGTAGGAATTGCCCAAGGCTTGCTAATGCAAATCCAGCGCAGGGATGAGCATAGGATCAACCAGAAGACAACATCGTTTAGAAATGATCACGTCTTATGTATTATTTTCTTTTGTTGTCAAGATCCAAGAAACAGTTGTTATCGTTGTTTATAAATAAATCTTTTATTTACATTGCAATGTATTTATGTGATTGTATGTATAAACAACATATCCCCTACAATACCGACAATCAAGGAACCGCATTCCTTGAAGAACAGACTACTCCCAAATTTCTTCCATTATACGATCTCTTGCGTTTTTCACGAAAATCCTAAGTACCCGTTTCTTCCAAGAGAAACGAAGTACGGGGTGCCAAGTTAATTGCAATCAATAACAAGATAATAACAATTAAACAACTATGTGTTTATGTGCTTATGAACATTACAAGACAAACTGTGCGGACTGTACAAGGAATTACGTAATTATGGATGCATACATAATTATGGAATTTAGTGCACAGAAACCACAGCGAGCTTTGTCATGTACCTAGAAGTTAACCCTATTCATTTCCAATTCTGATGAAGTATCCGTTGAGGAAAAATGAACTAGCTATTCATTTTTCACTTCTGAAGAATATCCGTTGAGGAAATGAATATCTGTTTATCCTTCATTTCCAATTCTGAAGAATAACCGTTAAGGAAAATGACTCCGTTTGTGCATTTTCGTTCTGAAGAGTATCCGTCGAGGGAAATGAATATCCGTTTATGTAATCCTTCATTTCCGAACCTGAGGAAACAACCGTTGAAAATGACTCCGTTAGTTCATTTTCGTTTCTGAAGATTATCCGTTGAGGAAATGAATATCCGTTGTTTAATCTTTCATTTCCGAAACCTGAGGAAACAACCGTTGAAAATGACTCCGTTAGTTCATTTTCGTTTCTGAAGATTATCCGTTGAGGAAATGAATATCCGTTGTTTAATCTTTCATTTCCGAAACCTGAGGAAACAACCGTTGAAAATGACTCTGTTTGTTCATTTTCGTTTCTGAAGATTATCCGTTGAGGAAATGAACATCCGTTTGTCTATCATCTTCATTTCCGAACCTGAGGAAACAACCGTTGAAAATGACTCCGTTAGTTCATTTTCGTTTCTGAAGATTATCCGTTGAGGAAATGAATATCCGTTTGTCTATTATTTTCATTTCCGTTTCTGAGGAAGCAACCGTTGAAAATGACTCTGTTTGTTCATTTTCGTTTCTGAAGATTTTTCCGTTGAGGAAATGAATATCCGTTTGTCTATCATTTTCATTTCCGTTTCTGAGGAAGCAACCGTTGAAAATGACTCCGTTTGTTCATTTTCGTTTCTCAGAATTGTCCGTTAAGGAAGTGAATCCCCGTTTGTTTATTCCTTCATTTCCGCCTCTGAAGAATACTCGTTGAGGAGAATGACTCCGTTTGTTCATTTTCATTCTGAAGAATGTCCATTAAGGAAATGACAGGATTATGCTTCACATACCTCTGGTGGTTATCTGACACAACGTCACAAATAGACTCCTACGAATTAATTTCGGGACGAAATTTCCTAAAGTAGGGGAGACTGTAACACCTGTGTCATTTCAACCATCAAACAAATGCCAAACCAATGAAATAATGTATTTCATACTTTGGACTTGTATAAATATGTGTATCTTTTGCACATATCAACTCATGTTCGATTTCAAGCTCTAAATCGCTTTCTGGAAGGTTATACACGCACTGATGCGTAAATATAACCAGTTTAATGCAACGAACACTCCGGAATAGTGAAACAGGCTTAACATACCTTAAATAACCTTTACATAACTTAGATATAAGTTTTGGAAGGTTTGGTGTGGTGAAATCAAAGTTTAATCGCTTACAAGGACTAAATTTGACAAACTGTGAAAGTATGCCAATTTGAACTGTAACAGACCTTCCGGAACATGACCATAAGTTAAACATACCATAAATATCCTTTACATAGCTTAGAAATAGGCTTTGAGGGGTTCGGTGTGCTAAAATAAACTTTTGGGACATTCAGGGACTAAAAGTGTCAAAAAGTGCACAAGTTTGCATTTTCGCGCATAACTTACGTTCTGAATACATCTGGACATCCAAAAATTTATGAAAGCATGACTATATTATATTTTAGTGTTCGCCATAAGAAAAATCCATTCGTCGCGTCATTTGGATCGTTTTTCGCGCTTATGCGCATTCCGTCGTAATTAAGCGAACATCGCGTTCGTACGACCAAACGAACCATCATCCGGCATATTTTTGAACATGTTTCATGTCCACAATGTTTAGGCAACATTTTAGGGCCTTAAAGTTGGCTTTACGGGCCTTGGAAGTGTCGGAAATGGCCTTAAACACGTGCAGGGACTGAAACTGTCAATTCTGCAAGAAGTTTGCTGATCAGACAGCCAGGCGGCCCGCCTCAGTTTCTGTGTATCCTTAGGCGGCCCGCGTCAGTCTTCTGGACCAGATTAACTGCATTAACAGCTGTTTGCAGCTGTTTTAACCACAACCACACACTCACCACTTGCCTAATCAGTTGATAAGGATGGTTTTTAACCACCATGAGTTTCCAACACTTGTACGGCTTGGATTAAGGCACGATATTCAACAAACGATCTTAACGGTTACCCGAAAACTATAAATACCCCACCCCCCCTTTGTTCATAATCACTAGAAACTTGATTTGAGAAACTCTAAGTTGAAACATTTGTTTCATACCTGAGATTTTTGAATCGAGTTTAGCATTCGGGGACCCTTCGTAAGTATTCTTTCGTTCTTTTCCTTATTTTACTGCTTTTCGAGTCAGAAAGTCAAAATTTGTTTGACTTTCAGCGTTGACCAGTAATGGTCAATGCGAAGTTCATTAGAACTTCGCAACGTGATTGTAATCACGATGGTCATAGTCCCTTGGGACTATGCCTACTGATTACCACGTTGTCTAGGGTCGTAGGGTAAGCGATCTAATAAATCGTTTATACATCGAACCCGACCCAGTTTGGTCGATCATTAGGATCCGACCAAACACATTAGGTGACCATAGTAGGTAGGGAATAACCTTCCGAGGTTATACCCTATGGTCACATCGTTTAAGTAGTTGTATGATAGGTAGTTTATATGCCTTAGGTAAATTACCAGAATACCCTTTTCATACATAATTGGTAATTTAGCATATGTAACCTAAACTTTTGTCACGTAACTGATTATGTAACATGTTTAGGCATATAATACTTGTCATAGGACTAGTTAGGCGGTCCGAACGCGTTTCACGCACACGATGCGTTAAAGTAGCATAAGCTACCTAAACGGATCATAATGGGTCAATAAGACTTAGGTTAAGTTTCATTTAGTATGTAGGCTTTGTTAAACCAAATGACACGAGTCTCTACACTCGTTTGGTTTACAAACCCTAATGCTACCCGATCTTCCGATTTAGGTCCGGTTTATTAATGTAGCTACCTATACTAGGTGCCGTTTGATATCCGCGATCTCTAGCATTGTTTAGTTGTTACTCAAGGACTACTGAGCAATCTCAAGTGAGTACATAGACCCCTCTTTTACTGTTTTCCAAACTGTTTTGGGGTGGAACACATGTGCCTACTTGTTACTTTCATGTTTTCCTGTTTTCACATCATATACCTGCTATGTTCGTTAGTACATTATAGTACATGATTTCATTACATTTCATGCTAGGTGTGCCCATTGTGTGCAGTACTTAGTACATCATTCTACATTACATTTCATACTACGTATGTCCATTTTGTGCATACTTAGTACATTGTTTTACATTGCTTTTCTGTTGCATATGCTTATCCAGCATATGAACACATTATACTACATATTGAACCGTTGTAAACATTTGACTATGTGAACCATTTGTATCTGTGAACCATTTGTAACTGTGAACCGTTTGTATCTGTGAACCGTTTGTAACTGTGAACCGTTTGTATCTGTGAACCGTTTGTATCTGTGAACCGTTTGTACCTGTGAACCGTTTGTATCTATGAACCGTGTGAACCGTCTTTGACCATACATAAACATTTCTATAACTGTTAAACATTACTTTGGTGTTTTGGTTTGATTAAGTGATTAAGTAACGATGCGTGTGTAATATGATACAAGCATGGTGGATACGCCGCTGGTACTTCCTATATATAAGTGTTTGTATGGTATTACATATCGTAGCGTTATTTGAATCATTTCAGTTTGAGACATATAACATTTTATACAAATAACATATTTTTCACAAGACATTGTTTTACAAACAACTTATCTTATACAAATCCATTTTACTATGGTTATTCATTTAACCATACATTATTCACTTATTTATACATATCATCTGACCTTATCGATTTTCAAATGATTTACAAAACAAAGCAAATTACAAGGTTCATGACTAAACATTTTCTCAAACATAAGTCATGGAACCTATTTTCACAAAACCTATGTATCTCACAGGCATTTTTATGCTGACGTACCTATTTTCACATGTGTTTTTCAGGAGCTGTTGCATAAGATGATCAAGATACATATAGGCAGACTTGGGCTTTAGTGACAATAAAAGATGAAAGACTAGTTAATTATGTCATATTTCCTTGTTTGTTAAGACATTGTAACACTTTAATTAATAAAACGAAACTTCAATTGCCATGGATTTGAAACAATTAATTCTGTTACAACACTCCCCGACATTTCCGCCACGTTTTGTATGTTCCACGTGGTCGGGGTGTGACAGTTTCAAATGAGAAATCCAAAAATTTGGTTTGGGTAAAACAAATAAATCAGTCAAAATAATAAACCTTCAGAGTCTACCGTAAGTTATGGTAGCTACCGTAACTTACGGTAGAGGTAAAAAGGCTACGGTAGATTCCTACTGTTTTACGGTAGAACCAGTGCTGCCCAGGAGCTACCGTAACTTACGGCGGTAGAGCCCTGCCAAAACTACTGAATTTGGCATATCTTAGATAATCGAATCCGTATTTGATTATAGTTTGATTATTCAAATATTTCAAGAATTCTAATACTAATATTTGTAAAAATTTCCAGTTTCTAGGTATTGCAAGTATGTGGACGACGATCAAGTTGATGCTTCAAGAACCGAACACGAAATTTTTGGACGCTTCCGCACTAATCTGATCTAGTTAAATTATGTAGTTTTGTAAACACTACTGAATGATATATGTTTGAAACTCGTTAATATACTATGTTAATTTCTATGGTGAAGTGTAACTTAGTTTACCTACTAAGTTTTTGTTAGTCAATATTTTAGCTTATTAATTCTACATTTCATACGATTAATTAATGAAATAAATGGACGGGTGTTACAACTAAAGTGTCAATTAGTAAGAACTATAGTTTGGGTCAGTTTTGTAAATGTATGAAAGTTAGAGGGTCAATAGGTAGAACAGTTGGTTAGCAGTTATAGTTGTTATATGTTAGTTGTAACAGTGGATGTACAAACCTAAGTGGTATATAAGTCAGAGCTTTTTGTAGATACTTTTTCCTCAACCATAAGGAATAAATGGGGACATTTGAGGATGTGAAGCACTCTCATGCATGTGTGCACCATTTCAACAGACGATGAACATAATATAGTGTTTTGATGATGCACATTACACGCTTACATCACTGCGAGCTGATGTGTGCAAAATGCAACATATAAATTACATCAATTGTGGCATAAAACTAACCCTTTTTTAGTACTAATGTTGGAAAAAGTGTGCTTTTGTCTTCCTTTTGTATTTTCAGGATTAAATGAGATCAAATTAACAAAAGAAGCAAAAAGACAGCTAAATCTAACATAAATACAAGAAAAGGAACAAACGTGGCATGCCCGACCTCCCCGAAAGCATCTTCCCAAGCAAAACAAGGGAACAGAAGGTTGAACACGCCCCGTATTCAGTGAACACGGGGGGCGTGCCCAAGTGTCAGCATAAAAGACAAAGTTGTAGAAGCTTCCATCGCCCACCACGGGGTCGTGCTCAGCGGACACGGGGCCGTGGTCAACTATAAGATTCGCAAAATCCAGGCAAATCTTGATAGTACAGATATGCTTCTGCACACGGGGTCATGCCCAACGGACACGGGGCCGTGGTCAACTAATACGGAAAAACTGCAATTAATGAAGACAGAGAAGAGGATGGACACGGGGCCGTGCCCGAGCTTCTGTTCAGCCTATAAATAGGAGTGCTTGGCTCAAGCTCAAACCATCCCTTGGCACACCACCTCTCTCACACTTCACCCACCACCCACCACCACCATAATACCATCATCCACCACCATCATCCATTGTCCATCATAGAGTGTGTGAGTCGTCTCGGGATCCAAGATTGATCGTAAGAGTTCTTGACAATCAAGGCCATGTTTGCCTAAGTCTCTTACATCACCTGGTGAAGACAAAGTGTCTAGTGTAATACTTTTTATTTCTAATCTTTTCGCACTTTTTAATTGGTTATGTATTAATGACTTTAATAACTAGTTTCTTATGTTGAAGGTGATTCTTCCTTATCGTTTGTCTGTGGTGTCTTGGCATTATTTTACTGTCTATATAAAATAAAAGATTTTCACCATTCATATATCCACGGTCTATATGGAGGTATGTTGGCTACCTGGTCGGGGGTTAAGGGAACGGTTTGGTAAGAGTCTTGCCATTGTTCAGTGTATAGATCCTACAAAGGACCTGGGTCAAATTTAGTAGGACCTCCTTCAATACTTAACAGTATTGGATGGCGGGGGTCCAAACTCTTTGATCCCCTCATAAGTTAAACTACTATTAAAACTTTAACCCGACTACTTATGACTGTATCCCTGCTGACTAAGACTACTTAGCCGAGGGTAACGCCGCCTTCAAAAGAGGGGCCTACCACATTATGCATTAATAACTTAATTAATTATCTTTCAATAATCCGACCCTTTAGGATTGTATCCTTGCTGACTCAAACTACTGGGTTGAGGGTAACGTCACCTCCAAAAGAGGGGCCTACTACAATAACTAAGATAATCTCTTAAATAGTGCAAAAGTGCGAAAATAATCAAAGGTTACACTAAACACGAGTCGGAGCCAAGTGATTCATCTTGTCTATCTGTTTTTACTTTATTTTTATTTTTCAGCATTTTAGTTAGTTTTTATTTTTCTAGTTAAAACATTTTTCTAAACTTTTGATTTGATTAGACGTTGAGGATAAACCGGTACTAAAAGCTCTTGTGTCCTTGAACGACCTCGGTATCTTGCCAACACTATACTACGCTCACGATGGGTGCACTTGCCCATATGTGTGTTTAGTGTTAGTAAATATCGTGTTTTATAAATTTAAAACTTGGCTAAAAAGGTTAAAAGGGCTTAAAATATACTTAAACTTATATACACACTTCACACGCATCAAGTTTTTGGCGCCGTTTCCGGGGACACAAGGATTTTAAGAAAGCTTAAAATCGACGGCTTAATTAGTTTTTCAAAATCTTTTTAAAAACGCGCGCACATTTTTCTGCATTTTAGTTTAGTTTTGCATTTACAGTAGGTTGAACACGGGCCGTGCTCGCTGAACACGGGGCCGTGCTGCATATTTTTCATAAAACACCCAGTAACAGAAGCTGAACTCGGGGTCGTGCTCACTGAACACGCCCCCGTGCTCAACGAAATCAGTAACTTTAATTAAAACGCCTAGATACAGATTTTGTACACGGGGCCGTGTCCAGCCTCTGTTTCCGTTTTTATTTTTGTTTTCTGATCTCGAGACTTGGTTGTGGTCTGCTGAGTGATTCTTATGGATCAATACTCAGGAGGTTACAACTACACCTATGAGGAGGATGATTATAGGAGTAACTATTGCACTAATTGTGGTGACCCGCACTCGGTCAATATTGTAACTTATATCAACCATCCACTTCATACACCTACTATGAGGAGCCCAGGTACGAGCCATCAACTTCATACACATCCTATAAAAACCAAAGGTATGAACCTTCTCCTCATACTCATATTTTGATGAACCAAGGTATGAACCTTCTTACTCATACTTTGAGGAACCAAGATATGAGCCACCACCTTCATATGCTTACTATGAGGAACCATGGTGTGAACAACCCACCTCATATGAGTATTATGAAGAACAAAATTACGACCCTTATCCATCATATACTTACAATGAGGAACAATGGTGTGAACCATCTACTTCATATGGGTATTATGAGGAACAAAGGATCGAACAACCGGATTCGAGCTTTGAAAATCCCGATCCCTTTTCTATAACCGAAGTGACCGATAGGATATTAGAACACCTTAGAGTTATCGATCGCTATATAAAAGAATCTCGCGCAAGGGAAGAGGAGTCCCGCGCAAGAGAAGAATTAAATAAAGAAGAGATAACTGAAAGTGTAAAAATGGAAGAACAAACAAGTGAAAAACCGACACATGAGTTAAACAACGAAAAAGGTGAGTCCGTCAACGTTAAAATTCAAGAAGAGTCTAATTTTGAAGAAATTAATCTCTTGTCACCTTCTTTTGAAAATCATTGTTTAGTTACAACTCATGCTAAGTTTTTAAAAGAATTAAACACTAACACTAAAATTGACGAAATGGTAAGTGTTAAGTTAACTAATGATCAAACCTCACTAATAAAAGAAGATCCATTTGAAATTAACATTACACCGGTTCCATGTTTCTTTCAAAATTCGTTTATTAGTAATGTCACGATTGATGAAGATCTTTGTGTTAACATAATGCCTAACTACATTTTCGAAAAATTAAGTATTAGTGATTTTTCTCCACTTCAAATACCCATTTTTCTATCTAATCGGAGAATAATAAAATCAATCGGTGTAGTTGAGGATGTCTTGGTTCAAACAAATCAAATGGTAATCCCAACCGACTTTGTCATCCTCGATGACGCTCCTTTAGTGTTGGGACGACCCTTTGTAAAAACTCACGAAGCTTTGAAAAACCGGAAGTTCAACAATCTATCTCTTCAATTAGGGGCATTTAAAAAGAGTGTCGATCTTGAGCGGTCAATGAAATATCCATTCGGCAATAATGACCCCCTAATTGAAGATGAAGATGAACCACCCGATACAAGTGATAAGTTTGACCACTTTGTTGAAGAAGAGGTCGCCATAGAACAAACTTTTAAAGTTCTTGATCAAAATGAGCAACCAAATAAGGAGTCTCCTAAAGACCCACCTCTTGAGCTCAAGGAACTTCCAAAAGGTTTGGAATATGCTTTTCTAGACAAAGATGGTAAATTACCTGTAATTATTTCGTCTAAATTAGATAAATTAGAAAAAGAAAAATTAATTAACCTTTTGAAAAAACACAAAAATGCGATCGCTTGGAAGCTTGTAGATATTAAGGGAATAAGTCCTTCCATGTGCACGCACAAAATTTTAATGAATGATGACTACAAATCGGTAATACAACCACAACGTCGAGTAAATCCCAATGTTCAAGAAGTGGTTAAAAACGAAGTCATCAAATTACTTGACGCCGGACTTATTTATCCTATCTCCGATAGTCCTTGGGTAAGTCCCGTCCAAGTTGTTCCAAAGAAAGGAGGTATGACGGTAATAACTAATGAAAAGAATGAATTAATACCAAGGACCGTCACAGGATGGAGAGTGTGTATAGATTATAGACGATTAAATGAAGCAACAAGGAAAGATCACTTTCCTTTGCCCTTCATTGATCAAATGTTAGAAAGATTATCCGGTCATATATTTTACTGTTTCTTGGATGGTTTTTCAGGTTACTTTCAAATCCCGATAGCACCCGAAGACCAAGAAAAGACAACCTTCACATGTCCCTATGGAACTTTTGCTTATCGACGCATGTCGTTTGGTCTATGTAATGCCCCCGCAACATTCCAACGTTGCATGGTAGCCATTTTCCATGACATGATAGAAAAGACAATGGAAGTCTTCATGGACGACTTTTCTATCTTTGGGGATTCATAAGACCAATGTCTCGATAACCTTGAACGAATGCTATCCCGATGTGAGGAAACTAACCTCGCCCTTAATTGGGAAAAATGCCATTTCATGGTAACTGAGGGAATAGTACTCGGTCACAAAATCTCAAGCGAAGGAATGGAAGTTGATCGAGCTAAAATAGACACTATTTCTCGATTACCACCTCCATCCTCCGTTAGAGCTATCAGAAGTTTCCTAGGGCATGCCGGATTTTATAGGCGGTTTATCAAAGACTTTTCTAAAATTTCAAGGCCTCTAACAAAATTACTTGAAAAAGATGCTCCTTTCATCTTTGACAAGGATTGCAATCAAGCATTTCTAACCTTAAAGGAAATGCTAGTCAATGCACCTATATATCATGATAGCGCCTGATTGGAAATTTCCTTTCGAAATCATGTGTGATGCTAGTGACTTTGCAGTTGGAGCTGTCTTGGGACAAAGAAAAGCATTTCCACCCAATTTATTATGCTAGTAAAACACTTAACGATGCACAAGAAAATTACACAACAACTGAAAAAGAATTACTAGCTGTGGTATTTGCTTTTGATAAATTTCGTTCTTATCTTGTTCTTTCTAAAACTATAGTCTATACAGATCATGCAGCCATTCGATATCTTTTCAAAAAGCAGGACGCAAAACCACGTTTGATTCGGTGGATTCTACTCCTCCAAGAATTTGATATTGAAATCAAAGACAAAAGAGGAGCAGAAAATACCGCAGCAGATCATCTTTCACGCTTAGAAGACCCAGCTTTGGAGGCAACCAGTGACGAGCAAATCAACGGAAATTTTCCAACAGAGTCCCTAGAAATGGTGGAATACAAAGAAGAACCATGGTACGCCGACTATGCTAACTACTTAGCTAGCGGTATAGTCGCTAAGGATTGGCCACATCATCAAAGAAAAAAATTCTTTGCCAATGTGAAACATTATTTTTGGGAAGATCCATATCTTTTCAAAATGTGTGCCGACCAACTCGTACGGCGATGCGTACATGGTAGCGAAGCACGAAGAATTCTCCGCCATTGTCATGAAGGTCCATACGGAGGACATCATGGTGCCGCTAGTACCGCACGAAAGGTATTTGATTCAGGATTTTATTGGCCAACCATTTATAAAGACGCCCAAAGTCTTGTCAAGACATGTGATGCTTGCCAAAGAACATGTAATATTTCTTCCAAAAACGAAATGCCAAAAAATGGCATTCTTGTTTGTGAAATTTTTTATGTGTGGGGACTCGACTTTATGGGACCTTTCCCACCATCAAAAGGAAACAAATATATACTTGTGGCAGTAGATTACTTGTCTAAATGGGTCCGAGGCCGAGGCACTTACAACAAATGATGGAAGAGTCGTGGTAAGATTTCTGAAGAAATTATTCTCTTGTTTTGGAACGCCTAAAGCATTAATAAGTGATAGAGGTACCCATTTTTGCAACCATCAACTTGAAATTTTTTTAACAAGATATGGGGTCTATCACCGGGTCTCAACAGCATATCACCCTCAAACAAATGGACAAGCTGAAGTGACTAATAGAGGTTTAAAACGAATACTCGAAAAAACCGTAGGGTTAAATAGAAAAGAATGGGTAGAAAAATTAGATGATGCTTTATGGGCTTTTCGAACTGCTTATAAAACAACAATAGGTACAACTCCATATAAGTTTGTCTATGGAAAAAGTTGTCACTTACCAGTAGAAATTGCACACAAAGCCTACTGGGCAATTAAAAATGTAAACTTAGATTTAGAATTTGCTGGTAAAAATCGATTTTGTCAATTGAATGAATTAGACGAACTTAGGAATTATGCATACTCAAACTCCGAAATTTACAAGGAAAGAATGAAAAACCTGCATGACAAACATATTAAACCTAATGAATTTCGAGTAGGGGATCAAGTTCTTTTGTTTAATTCATGACTTCGACTATTTCCTGGTAAATTAAAATCTAGGTGGTCAGGACCTTTTTCCATCACCCATATTTTCCCACACGGTGCAGTAGAAATTAAATCTCGGAATGGACCTCCATTCAAAGTCAATGGCCAACGGCTGAAACTCTATCAAGGATTTATTGAGGATGAAGAGGAAGAAATCTCGCTTCAAACGGTCGATGAGTAAAGGCAACAACATCATACCTGGTAAGTTACGAATCAACGAGATGACATCTTAATCGGTAAGTCTTCCAACCAAGTTTTTGGGAACCAAAGGGCACTCACACGAGCAATAAAAAAAAACTTTGCTCGGCACGAGGCCGTGTCCGCGCAACTGTCAGGATAAAACCCCTTTTTCATAACAGTTACACCATTCCACACGCCCCGTTTCCCCGAAAACGCTCTGGTTCAAGGCGATTTTCCGCAGATTTTCGACGTCTCCTATCATTCTAACAACATCAAGGTATGATTCTATCACTATTATTAGTTAGATTAAGCATTTGCATGTAGTTAAAACTTCAAAAATTTTGGGAAAAATCTAGGGTTGTTGAACTACACCCGGATCGAACCTCAAATTTTTGCTTTAATCTGTTAGCATTTAGTTAGATTAGTGTTATAGGAAGTAAACCCATTTGTATTGTTTAAAGATTCGCCCGATTTCTCACAAAAAACCTCAAACCCTTGTTTTTTAACCGAAAAAGATAAAATTGAATGGGTAAACGGTTTGTTATGGGAAAAACGGCACTTGGGGTTTCATTTTCGGGGGAAACCACACCTATTGGACCAAAAATTTTCAAGTTTTCAAAGCCGGGTCGAAAAATGAAGTTTTTTAGTAACAAACACCTGGACACGGGGTCGTGTCCACTGAACACGGGGCCGTGTCCAGCTCGCTATTTGCAGTTTTTCCGAAAACTCCACTATTTTATGCTAACTTTTGGTGTATTCTTTCAGATGGCAAGGAAATTCACGAGGTTCAACGCAAATGAGCTCGATGCTAGGGCTAGATACGAAGTACTTCAAACAAGACCGGAAGAATACCCGAGACAAGCATGCATGGATTTGTTAGCATTGGTGAACCAACTTGACCGTTTCAACAACCAAGTCATAGGACCACTGAGAATCACCTTGACCACTCGGCTTCGCTCGGTCCACGAGTGCACTATGGAATTCTATAGCACCTTCACGTTCAATTCAAGGTGCTACCCATTTGACAACGATGGGGTAGCATTCCGATGTGGTGGAACTAGGTACTCGATTTCAATGGCACAATTTGGGTCGATCATTGGGTTGTATGCGGAAGAAGACGCGGGTAATGAAGAACACACCGGAGGGGTGCGAGAGTTGGATGAGAACGAACGCCAAGCCGCATGGGCTCAGATTGGTGAAGGGCACTACAACCCGAGCAGCACTAAGAGCACTAAGCTGAGGGACCCGCTTTAACGTTACATTCATAGAGTCCTCGCTTACTCTCTTATCCAAAGGCATGATAGCAGTGGCGTTGTTGGGTTGAGAGATTTGGTGGTTCTTCATTTCATTCATACCCGCCGGCACCTAGATGTTCCATACCTCCTGCTCCGTAACATGCATCTGAACCGACTTGCTACTTCCCCAACCCCTATCTTCTTCAGGGGGTGGATATACCGTCTCTTCAAGCACTTCACGAACATACCGAGATCCTTCGAAAGGAGTCCATGGTCGGGATAAGTGGATGTACACATCTGCCGCTCCATGAACTTAATTTATGAGGCTGAAGACGGGTCGGTTAGCTTCCAAAGGATGCAGGGACATGCATGGAACCGGCAAGAGGCACTCGTCCTTCACGCTCCACAACATCATCAGTACCAGTACCAGCCCCATGGTGATCTGGGCGTTTTCCGAATTTCCAAAGTTTACATGATTTGTTGCAGAAAAACCTCATGTGCACCAGGAACACCTATAACATGGCGAGCAACACGTACAACCGGGTTGGAGCAATCGAGAGAAACATATCCGATATCCAAGATGATATTGGAAATATCCGGGAGTACATTGCGGGGCATGGTGGAGATGATGATGATAAGGACGAAGACATGGACTAGGCGGGAGGAGCGGAGGCGAAAGCGGTTGTTTGGTGATCCCACAGGTTAACCCCCCTTTTATCTTGAACAATTTCCGGTCTGCGTGCCGTGTGTTGAACAATTTACTTTCTTTTAACTCTTTTTATTTTATGCATTTCTTTTTTTTTTTTTACTCTGTGACATGGATGTTGAACTTGGTAATTTAGGATGTTTGCTATGGTTTGGTGTAGTGTTTATTGCTAAAACAGGTACATACGAGGCTTAGAGCACTAAACCTTAGTGCTACTAAAGCCGGGACCGGAAAACTAGAGCCAGAAACCTGTTTTTCAACCCTCCAGATTGTCTACACGGGGTCGTGTCCAGCCGACACGCCCCCGTGCCCACTTCCCCAGACCAGCTGTTTGTCTAAATCTATAGACTTTTGCCAGACACGGGGTCATGTGCAGCCGACACGCCCCCGTGTCCACCTTCTGTAAGTTTTCGTTACTGGCACCTGAACACGGGGTCGTGTCCAACGAACACGGGGCCGTGTCCAGGCGCCCAGTAACACAATTTTTTGCTTTTTCACACCTTTTACACATTCAATCAACCTAAAAAACTTATTTTTGGGACACATTGAGGACAATGTGTAATTTAAGTGTGGGGGGGATGCTAAAACCTTGAATCTTACAAGTCCTAATAACAAGCCTTACACAAAACTCTATTGGAACCGCTAATCACCCCAAATTTTTTCAAAAAAAAATTTTTTTTTTTTAGTTGTCTAGGTTTAACTTGGGAATTTCAAATTCTAAAAAGGTTATATTTTTACAAATTTACAACCGATAGCGTCGTGATAAAAAGAACCAACATAAGAAAATTATGAAAAAGCATGACAAGCTTAGTTAAAATTTAATTATATATACTTGATCACATAAAAACCCATTCCCACAAAAGTGAGTTTTGAGCCTTTATCGAGCATACAAATATATATCTATAAACTAAATGCTCATTTTTCGTTTCTTGTGTGAATAGCCGCTTGGTTCTTACAACTCTAAAACTTGCCACGACGTTCCCGGTCCTTACCAACTTAAACCCGAGTAAGTAAATGATGGAGGCATTAGAACTAACCCTTTTTATTTCTACACCATTATTTTTCTTTTTTTTTTTTACCAACTACCCAAAATCCCCCTAGTTAACCCCTTTGAGCCTAAACCTTTTCATTTCTTAACCCAAACCAAACACCCTTTCACCCACCAAAACCTTTTTATTTTTAACCCATTGTTTTAGTAACAAGCTCAGTTTTTCGTATGACTTTCAAAAAAAAAATGTTGATAATGAAGCAAAAGAAATAAACAAGCAAGTTCATCAAAAATAACTGTGTTTGAATTATGGCTTCATCAAAATAAAAATAAAAATGCAAAAATAAAAGTCTTACGAAAAACCGATGCTTTTTACGCTTTTCGCCATTTTCTACTAACCACTAACCCAACCACCTACCTTTAACCCAAGCCTAACCCTTCACCCAAAAAGTCCTCTTGATATTTACGAATGTATATAGTTAAAAGGGAAGAGGATTGATTGCTTGGCAAGCCTATGGTAGGAGTAAGTTCCATGCCGCTCTCGAGTGATTCACTAAAATACATCTTCGGCCGAGTGTTGAGTGATTCCCCGTGAAGTATGTGAACTTATATATAAATAGAATTTTAAAGAGGCATGTCATGCCTTAATAAGTAATTTATCTTATGAAAAGTTTTAAATAAATCATGACGAATAGGATTGTAAATAAATAAAAATAAAACTTAATAAAGAATCTTGGAAATCCCGACACTCTATGACAAGCCCAAAAACCTTCTCTTCTACCCATCACATTATAAAGAGTTTTGCTTGAGGACAAGCAAAGATTCAAGTGTGGGGGTATTTGATGTGTGCAAAATGCAACATATAAATTACATCAATTGTGGCATAAAACTAACTCTTTTTTTAGTACTAATGTTGGAAAAAGTGTGTTTTTGTCTTCCTTTTGTATTTTCAGGATTAAATGAGCTCAAATTAACAAAAGAAGCAAAAAGGCAGCTAAATCTAACATAAATACAAGAAAAGGAACAAACGTGGCATGCCCGACCTCCCCGAAAGCATCTTCCCAAGCAAAACAAGAGAACAGAAGGCTGAACACGCCTCGTGTTCAGTGAACACGGGGGCGTGCCCAAGTGTCAGCATAAAAGAAAAAGTTGTAGAAGCTTCCATCGCCCACCACGGGGCCGTGCTCAGCGGACACGGGGCCGTGGTCAACCATAAGATTCGCAGAATCCAGGCAAATCTTGATAGTACAGATATGTTTCTGCACACGGGGTCGTGCCCAGCGGACACGGGGCCGTGGTCAACTAATACGGACAAACTGCAATTAATGAAGACAGAGAAGAGGATGGACACGGGGCCGTGCCCGAGCTTCTGTTCAACCTATAAATAGGAGTGCTTGGCTCAAGCTCAAACCATCCCTTAGCACACCACCTCTCTCACACTTCACCCACCACCCACCACCACCATAACACCATCATCCACCACCATCATCCATTGTCCATCATAGAGTGTGTGAGTCGTCTCGGGATCCAAGATTGATCGTAAGAGTTCTTGACAATCAAGGCCATGTTTGTCTAAGTCTCTTACATCACTTGGTGAAGACAAAGTGTCTAGTGTAATACTTTTTATTTCTAATCTTTTCGCACTTTTTAATTGGTTATGTATTAATGACTTTAATAACTAGTTTCTTATGTTGAAGGTGATTCTTCCTTATCGTTTGTCTGTGGTGTCTTGGCATTATTTTACTGTCTATATAAAATAAAAGATTTTCACCATTCATATATCCACGGTCTATATGGAGGTATGTTGGCTACCTGGTCGGGGGTTAAGGGAACGGTTTGGTAAGAGTCTTGCCATTGTTCAATGTATAGATCCTGCAAAGGACCTGGGTCAAATTTAGTAGGACCTCCTTCAATACTTAACGGTATTGGATGGTGGGGGTCCAAACTCTTTGATCCCCTCATAAGTTAAACTACTATTAAAACTTTAACCCGGCTACTTAGGACTGTATCCCTGCTGACTCAGACTACTTAGCCGAGGGTAACGTCGCCTTCAAAAGAGGGGCCTACCACATTATGCATTAATAACTTAATTAATTATCTTTCAATAATCCGACCCTTTAGGATTGTATCCTTGCTGACTCAAACTACTGGGTTGAGGGTAACGTCACCTCCAAAAGAGGGGCCTACTACAATAACTAAGATAATCTCTTAAATAGTGCAAAAGTGCGGAAATAATCAAAGGTTACACTAAACACGAGTCGGAGCCAAGTGATTCATCTTGTCTATCTGTTTTTACTTTATTTTTATTTTTCAGCATTGTAGTTAGTTTTTATTTTTCTAGTTTAAAACATTTTTCTAAACTTTTGATTTGATTAGACGTTGAGGATAAACCGGTACTAAAAGCTCTTGTGTCCTTGGACGACCTCGGTATCTTTCCAACACTATACTACGCTCACAATGGGTGCACTTGCCCATATGTGTGTTTAGTGTTAGTAAATATCGTGTTTTATAAATTTAAAACTTGGCTAAAAAGTGTAAAAGGGCTTAAAATATACTTAAACTTATATACACACTTCACACGCATCACGAGCCAATTAAGAGCCACCTTTGTGATTTTGAGGTTTAGTTGGGCTCGAAAGCTCATTTACTACCTACAGCTCGATCAGCAAGAATTTTATGCTAATAGCAGTTGCTACCAATGCAGGTCGATCACAATTTACTACTATCAGGCAGTGGTTACTGATGTGAGTTACGTGTGTAACTACTATGGCGCTTAGCATGGCACTTAGCAACAGTAAATTCCAATTAATGGGCAGTAACAACTTGCTACCACTCAGTATATGATGACAATTCCTACACTAGGTGGTAGTAGTGATTAGTAGGAAGTCGCTACTACTCAGTTCCTATTGACGAAGGTTCTTAGTGACGGGCTCTAGTAAAAAGTTACTGTTGGTTACAAAGTCTATCATGAATTGAAATAACGGTTTCAATTGTCCACTTAAATCCAATTTAATGGAAAGTTTCATTTTGTTTAGTACAAGGTTAATGTACATGTCGATTTCCCTTTTCTACAACTATAAAATGTATTGGTGAAAAGCGATATCACACAACTTAAAAACTAATAGCTCCGAGCAACTATGAAACCTTTCGAAAAATGTATTGGTGAAAAGCGATATCACACAACTTAAAAACTAATAGCTCCGAGCAACTATGAAACCTTTCGAAAATATTGTAGAGCACTCTCTAATCGTGCCACTACTTATTTTTCCAGAAAAACAAAATACTTGAAAATTTATAAATGATAGGGGAAGAGAACATAAGGTTATTTATATTTTTTGTTTTTTAAGGAAAGAATCAAAGTTAAATTCATAAACAGTTTCACTTCAACAACCTTGATGCCAATAAATTGCTAAAATGATAAAATACTTTCTATAAAATGATTCGTTTTTGAACTGGACTGACTCGACACGTTTTAAAATGGATCTCGCCTTGAGCATGTTATGGTAATGAGGCAATGAATCCATGAAATGATACGATTCATATATTTTTTTTTCTAAAACGACTCATTAGACTTGAACCAATATGACCCGTTGATTGACCTGACCAGTGTGTTCGGCCACATAGGAATCATATATAAGCTGAAGAGCGTTTAGCTTGCAGGGTTTTTTTTTTCTTTTATTCTTGAGATTAGGGAGTTTCTGGATAGACAAAAAATGGTTGACTTTGAAGAGGTAAACTGTTGTCATTCACAATGAGACATGTTATATTACATGTTAGGAGACGTAAAAAAGCAAACTCGTACGGACTAATGGAGCTGAAGTAATACATAGTTGACTATGTCGGTCAACTTACGGTTGTCTACACAGTCAGTTTGAACTTGGTAATACACTAGCTATGGTGAAAGCTGACTATTTGGTTGTCTACTTAGGTAATAATCAACATAACATATGCTATTGTCTATGTTAGCAATTAAGCCTAATTATCAAACAGTAGACTATGTTCACACCTTAATGTTTTAAATTGAACAAACTTCAATTAAACGTTACTCATGAATCTATAGGAGATTGATGTCATGAACACCAAAACGAAAAGGTACCAAATGGTGTTATAGGAACTTGGCGGAGGTGGATATATTACTTTTAATTTTTATAAACATTGTTAACGATTTTTGCAACTTGAAAGACTTATAATAACTAAAGTAAATATACAAAAAAAAAAATCACAGACAACAAGTCTGTCTACACGTTCAAATGGATGTTAACAAATCTATTACCAAAAGTTGTTTACTAAACGTCTCTCTTACAGGGAGGTTAGAGATCATCAGGACCTTTTTCCTAACAATACAATGTATATCTAGATCTTCTCTTGCTATGAAGATTTCGGACCTTTATTTCAAATGGACGACATATGGCTTAACCATTATAACGACGCTAGTCCTTGTTAGGTAATTTCGTTTAGTGCAGTTGACAGTCGACATCAACCATAACATTAATTGTGTGTTGTAGTGTTATACATATTAGAGTCTCTAAATAGTATACAACTCATACTTTATCCTTTTTGGAATCATCAAAAAGATAGATTAGAATTGCATATGTATGCACTAGCATATGTAACTATAACAGGTAGCTCATGAAAAGATATTACAGTTACTATACATCAAAAAAGATAGATTATAATTGTATGTACATATAGGGAATAACTGTCTTGTGTAAACAATAATATGCAATCATATTCACCTACAAGCAAATGTACAGATTTGTTTTAAATTGGGTATTGTTGTGATATGATTCACAATTTACTGCTGCCTCTAGCTGAAACCCTAGAATTTAATGTATCATCAATCCTCTACAAAAACAACAATGTATTAACTTCGAAATCAAACCCTGACTATCGATCATCGGACACTAATTCAAGCAGTAATCATTTTTGACCACAAAATCAAGCCCTATAAAGACAGATATCAATCATCAGAAACTAAAAACAATGAACGATCCCATAACCTCTTCATGTAAAATCTCATCGGAATAAAATCATATTCACGTACCCCCTGAGCAAATGAAATTACACTTAGTTAGCAACACTAATCTGATCGGCTGTCAATAACTTACATGTTCATACAAGAAATTCATACAAATTGTACAGAAACAAAAGTAAAATCAGAGAACAGTTGGATCAAATATGATCAACAGGTACATAATAAAACCCTAACTATCAATCATCAGAAACTAAACAAAAAACTAATCCATAGGCTCTGTGATAAATCTCTTCTAAATTCAATCAATAATCTATGTATGTACATCGATCATCAAAAACTAACAACATTCTATAAATTTTATGGAAAATCTATATTCGCATGACGCTTGCGCAAATGAAATTACACTTAATTAGAAAATCTAATCCGATCGCCTATCAATAATTTCCACATTCAAACAAGCAATTCATCGAAATTATCCAGAAACAAAAGTAATAACGGAGAGCACTTAGATGCATTTGCCCGATTGGTGCAGAATCATACCATAACTCATCAGAAACTACATAGAAGTGGAATCCATAGGCTTTGTGTATGTAAATCTCTACACACATAGTTGAATGTTTCGACCACGAAATCAAGCCCTAACAAAGACGATATAGATCATCAGAAGCTAACAACAACAATCACGTCTGAATTCAATCATATTCGCATATAACGCTTGCAAGAACAAAATTATACTTAATCAGCAAAAATAATATGATCGCTTATCAACAGTTTACATATTCATACAAGCAATTCATCCAAATTGTACATAAACCATAGTAATATGAGAGCACTTGGATCAAATTTGATCGACTGGTACAGAATGAAACCCTAACTATCGATAATCAGAACGTAACAACAATCCATAAGCTCCTTATGTAAAAACTCATCTAGATTCAATGACATTTTCATAACGCTTACGCAAACGAAAATCACACTGAATTAGGAAACTAGAAACCTAATCTGATTAATTGTCAACAATTTACATAATCATACAGGCAATTCATCAATATTCTAAATAAACAAAAGTAATATCATAGAGGACTTGATCAAATTTGATCGACTGGTTAACTACCGATCATCAAAAACTAACATACGAACTACTCCATAAGCTAAGTGTATGTAAATTTGTAAATCTCTTGTAAATTCAATCAATAATATATATACGCAACATATTCTATATTGATCATAAGAAACTAACAACAATCCATAACTTCTTTATGTAAAATCTCATCTGAATTCAATCATATTGTACAAAAATCGTCACGAACTATCAAACCTAAGTACCTAACCTGATTGATTATCAACAATT
Source organism: Helianthus tuberosus (assembly GCA_030545235.1). NCBI lineage: Eukaryota > Viridiplantae > Streptophyta > Magnoliopsida > Asterales > Asteraceae > Helianthus > Helianthus tuberosus. The sequence continues at coordinate 130,177,173 of CM060387.1, forward strand.
TACACAATTATACGATTAATTCATTGAGATTATAGAAAAACAAAACTAAATTCAGAGAACACTTGCATTAAACTCGATTGATTGGAACATGTTCTATACCGATCACCAAAAACTTACAACAATCGAATAATCGATAAATTCTTTATGCAAAATCTAGTCTAAATTCAATCATATCCGCATAACGCTTAAACAAACGAAAATCAAGCTGAATTATCAAACCTAATCTGATCAATTATCAACAATTTGCATAATCACACAACAAATTTATCTAAGTTATACAAAAACAAAAAACAAAATCAGAAATCAGAAATCACGGATCTCAAACTCGATCGACGTTACAATCACGGAATATGTGTTCATGGTGTTACCTGTTGCTAAACTGAGATTGAACGATCGGAGTTAGGATCCTAGATAACGCTATGCGTAACCGAGGACAGAAGAGGAGAGTGTAGACGGTGATGCATACATACAAACAAAAGTAAAATCTCATCTAAATTCAATCATATATACATGACGCTTACTGGTTTACGCAAAACGAAATCACACTGAATTATCAAACCTAATCCGATCAATTATCAACAATTTACACATTCAAACAATCAAATCACTTCGCATATCGCTTACGCACACGAAATCACGAATGGATTATCTTCGAAATTATACGAAAAAACAAAAGCAAAATCCGAAATCAAGTATCTCAACTCGATCCATTGGTACAGAATCACAAAATGTGTGTTCGTATTGTTATTCATTACCTGTCGCCAAATTGAGATTGATTATCAACAATTACACAATCATTCATCGAAATTGTACAAAAAAATCCATAAAATCGGTAGGTAAAATACTAAAATCTCATCCGAATTCACTCATAACGCTTAATCAACAAACCTAATCCAATAGCTTATAAAAAATTTACATATTCACACAATGAAATTGTAGAAAAAGAAAAGCAAAATGAGGCATAACGTATCTGAAATCGATGAGAATATGTGTTACCTGTGGCGAAATTGAGATTGGATGATCGGAGATAAGATCCGAGAAAAGGCGAGGCATAAGCGAGGAGAGATGTGGAGAGTGTAGAGTGTAGAGGGTGACGTGACGGAGGAGATGCTGAAATGATCCGACGAAGAGGCTCAGGTGAAGAATAATTGCAGCATTTCTTTATTATTTACACAGATGAGAGGGAGGGAGAGAGAGAGAGTGATTTGAGTTTTATATGTTTAATGTAAAGAGGGAAATGATAACCCTAACCTCTGATTTTAGTTATTTTTATAAGAGTAAAATTACAAGTTTTGTCATTTATGTTTACATGGCGTTGTCTTTTAGCGTAAAAGTTGATAAGTTTTGTACTTAATGTTCCAAAAAATCTTGCACGTTATGTCCTTTAGGCAAAACCTAGTTAGATTTTTTGGTTAAATCTGGTCATGTGCCTTGCACATGAGATCATTTTTATCATTTCATTATCCAGGGACTATTGTGCAAACAACATATGTCTAAGGACCTATTATGTACAAAAATTAAAAACATTAAAATAAAACAATTTGTTTCATCCAATCTCGTTCAGGTGCTCCGACGGGTTTCCGGCAAACCCGGAACTCCCAAATCGTTCGATCAAATCCCGTTTTTATTGCGTTAATACTTATCTCCATCTTATAACTATCCGATGCTAAGTCTTTATATCGTAATTCGCTGAAATCCATGATTATCTGGTAACCCAACAACACCCGAAAATCCGCTTTACGACTTTTATCCGTAACCGAATCCTATTAGTATTAAGACAAACCCTTATACTTCATTCTAATCAGCCACAACTTAAAACCACATTCAATTTCTCTGGTTTTCGTCGTCTGCAAGTCACCGGATTTAGAACTCCGGCAAAACTCCGTGTCACACCCCGATATTTCCACGTTTTACCGGTGGGGGAGTATCGTGACGTGGTTGGCAACATTACAGTCAAACAACACAATATTTAATATGCACAGCGGAAGCAAATGAAAGATATATTTCAACTGAATGTAATATTGTAATATCAGTATCACAAATAGTTGAAATTTATCCACAGGTGAATAAAAATATAAATAGGAAACAGTAGTTCAACAGACTTTAGGCATCTTAAGCTTGCGAGACTCTTTTGATGCTAAGGAGAAATCCAGCCTATTACGAGTAGTACCTGCACTTAATCTTTTTGGGAAAATACGTCAGTTTACACTGGTAAATACAATTAACCGACTCATTTTTAAAGATGGTTAAAATTGATTTGGATGCACATGGCACAAACATTTTATAACTTGGGATAATTATTTAAATATATAATCTCGTAAAAGAATTACATGTTCCTTATGCGTTCAGTAGCCCGAATCGTGCCGGGTTAAAGATCAATAGACACACCACATTATTTATTTTGGCACTGACGGGTGTACGCCTACACCCCGCGCTTAGGTCGTGGTCATTTCGTAAAATGATGCCAAGGATATCCGGGACATGGTCATTAACCTCCCAAAGGCTTTAAGCAAACAAAACAATTTAAACGGGCCGATCAATATCAATTAACCACCATACGATGGAAGATTTAATGCCCGACCAAGCGGTATTTTATATACCGTACCCCAAGCCCGTATAGGGAAAATAAGTTAAAAGTATTTACCTTTGCAAGTATAATTCACAATTAGCAAATGCTGGTAGCTTTTACCGGTTTTCCTATTCTGGAACAAAGGTTTATAATAACCTATTAGAATCCTAACGGTCTTTAGTTAAGCTTAAGCTTAGACCGGTTAGTTTTAAAGAACGATACGGTTCGTACGCACGATTAAGCGAAGACCGGAATAGAATGTGATTTAGACCCGACAAGTTTAAAGACTTGTCTTATATGGGTAATCTAAACACATTCTGGATTTTGAGATAAAAACGATAAGGTTTGACCCTTTTCGGCTAATTTATGCAAACTAGTAACATAAACCGAACCGAACGCGCAAGAGGCGTAACGGGTAACCATAAGAGCCATATACATGTTTCCTAAGTTAATATGCCTCAAATATGTTGTGACATCAGTAAGATATCTTTTATTATGCCCGAAACGAATTTAAACTCACACTATGCCCCGTAGGGGTAATTTGGTCATTTATAAGGTTATAAAAGAGTTTAAGTACTTACCTGAGTTACAGGTCTGATATAACCAACAACGATACTTAATTTAATAAGTTATAACAGTAGGGTATTGCATATATGTGAAATTTATCAATCATAACCAAACTATGCACCGTAGGGCATTTTGGTAATTTCACATAAGCCGAAAAGCTCAAAACTGAAGTCTGAGTTAAACAACTTTTGCTTACTGTTAAAATGTTATAATTTACCTAAAATATCAGTAGGTATCAACCCTTGTATGTTTAAAATAGTTTTAGTACATACTACGCGTTAAAAACGTTTAAAAGGCGATTAGAAGCCGTTTCCGGGTTCTATATAGAAAACTGATATTTTTATTATTCCAGAAGGTTTAAAATAATGTACTTATCATATCAAATCAGTAGAAAAAGGTTTGGGGTCAAAAAGATATGTAAAACTCATTTTATAGCCCAAAGGGCAGAACCGACAATTACCGAATTAAGCTTATGACTCTAAGTTATGCTCAGCCTAAAATTAATTAAAAATATTTAAAAATCCAAAAATAATATATTACATCAGTGGGTAACAAGTTTGATATCAAAAAGTGGGTTTAATTAGGCTATATGCTAATTACGCCGTTAAATCGCTAAAAAGCTTTCTAATTACGCTAATGAGCATAACTCTCAATCTACACCTCAAACTGATGTCAAATTTTGGGTACAAGTTTATATATCAGTAACTAAGGTTTCTACTCTTTTATATTTTCAAAAATCACGTTTTATGGTGAAAAGGGCATAATGGTCAACATATGAGCAATTAACGGAATCATGCATATTAATTGGATAACTATTGAACCAAGGTGTATAATCTCAGAGGGTTATACTATCATGTAACCTGGTCCAATTAAAGCTCTAAGGCATTTCTAAAACATGCTTAAACGGGTCAGAACTGAAAGTCAAAGCAAAAGTCAAATTTTGCGACTTTCAGTTCCGAACCGGATCTCTACTAAAAATTGTCGGGTTGAACATGTTTAGACATGTTCTTACACTAATTACCAAGTTATATTAATGATCAAACAGGTTTTATGGGTTCTACATTGCTAATTATGCATAAATTTGAAATTAAGCATCCTGTTGACTTTTTAATAACAAGTTTGACCCGACTATTGGTCTAGTTAGAGTGGGAATCAGAGGGAGCCCTTTTAAGGGTTTAATGCCCACATAATTACCAACTTATAACTACTTTCAATTCGAATAATCACTGGACCATCAATGATTAATCGTTAAGTCAAACAGTAATTACGGCGGTTTGACTTTTAAGCTAAAACTAAGTAAAAACTCAACTAAGAAAGGTTAAGAATACTTACTGAAGTCCTATGCACGATTTGTGATCACTTGAGTCTGCTTTGGAGCTCCAGAAATGATCAGAAATGCAGATGGAAGGTGTGGTTACAAAGTTGCAACACAAGGCCCTTTTATAGTGCTTTAATCACCTTAGATCATTGACAAATCATGCTAGTAATGGCCATGGATCATCAACATATGTCCCTAAGTGCCTAGGACTGTTTAGGGGTCGCCCATGTAGTGAAAATATCTGTTTTGGGTCGGTTATCGCGTGAAAACAGGCTGCTGTCTAAAGTTTCTGCATCTGGGCGTCTGACGCGGCCCGCGTAAGACATGTTAACATCTTACGCGGCCCGCCTGAGCCTCGTATTCAGATTTCACATTTTCTAGTTGTTGCATATTTGCCTCTTGGCCTTTCGAAGGGTCAACCAACTTTATTTCTTGCACTTTGAGCCCTCCAAATTTACACATAAGGGCTTCAAGACTTATACCCAATTTGTTAAGTCCTTGGTCACTTGGTTATTACCCGAAAAGTCATATTTTTCAACGTTGACGCTTTTAACCCCTCGTATACGAATTTGATCATAACTTTCTCATACGCTAACGAAACTTTATGAAATTTCTATCATGCATTCTAGTGAGCATAATTAATCGTTACAAAGCTTCGGGTTTGCTAAAAGGTCACTCAGAGGTATAACTTAAACATGTTGACACATTTAACCCCTGTGGTTTGTAATCTCTCACTTTCTTTCATATTTAGCTTCGTATGATCCATGATTTATTCGTTTGATGGTATAAACACCATGTAGGGTTATTGTAAAGTATATTTATTCACTGTTGACATTTTGAACCCGTATTTCCACATATTTTCCATGTTTGTCAACTTTAGTCCTTCTAGAACATTCTTTCACACGTTCAAACCTTATGACACGTGTCAATACATTATAGGACGTAAATTTTCGAGGTGTTACACTCCGGTCAACTTCAATCAAACTTTCATATTATAAAAAACATAAACAACAATGGTAAGAAAAATAAGAACTTATTGAACTCAATTACCACATCTGATTCGAAGGGGTGTTGGGGTTGGTAAACCTGTTGAAAACTCTTTTAATATTAACCAACACCGTGTTCGAAGCTCCACCGACTGCCTAAGAGAAAAAGGAAGATGGCAGCATCAGAGGTTGTAGTGAAGTTGAATCTGAAACCACACCTAGAAGGTGGCTTTTTCTTCGAGACTTTCAGAGACACTTTCATCACCCTTTCCACTTCTCAACTTCCCCCTCAATGTAAGCCACTTTCACAAATCAATTTTCACTATTCAAACGCCGATCGCCGGTCGTATTTCATCAATCGCCGTTAGAGAGAAGAGAAATAGAGTGGGGCGGTGGCAAATCGTGGTGTTGACAGTGGCGGTGGTAGGTGGGGTGGGGGAAGTGGTGGCTGGTGGCGCCGGTGGTGGTTGGGTAGAGAGAGAGATATAGAGTGGGGTGGTGGATGGTGGTTGCAGGGGTGGTTACGGTGGTTGATGGTGGTTGCAGGGGTGGGTGATGGTGGTAGAGAGAGGGGGAGTGGTAGAGAGCTAGAGAGTTGTAGATAGAGAAAGGGTTGCAGGGGTGAGGATATAACGTGTAAGATTTTGAAACATTAAGTACAAAACTTGTCGACTATTGCACTAAAGGACAATGCCTACAACTTGGTGTAAACATAAAGGACAAAACTTGTAATTTACTCTTTTAAGATAGTTAAATGCCATTTTAGTTCTTGTGGTTTGAGCCATTTTAGCAGCTTAGTCTAAAGGTTTCATTTTTCGTCTTTTTTGTCCAAAAAGGCTTCTCACAGTTGCCATTTAGTCCACTGAGTTAACTTCATCCAGTTTTTCTGTTGACGAGAAGGGCAATTCGGTTATTTTATATGTAATTTTGTTAACTAGAAGGGCAGTTCGGCCATATAAAATGACCAAATTGCCCTTCTCGTTAATAGAAATAATGGATGAAGTTAACCCAGTGGACTAAAATGACAACGGGGAAACCTTTTTAGACCCATAGACAAAAAATGAAACCTTTAGCCTAAACTGTCAAAATGGCTCAAACCACAAGAATTAAAATGGAATTTAACTATTTTTAAAATTTTGAAATTATATAGTGTATTTTAATTAAACAGATTTAATTGTGTTGAAAACAGGTAAAGAAACGATCAACCCTAAATTAAATATACACCATTTGTTTTCAAGAAGACAAAAATTATCACTATTTTTGGGACAAAAATTATCATTTTTTTTAAGTTACACTAATGCAACACTTTGATATCATTAATGTGTTATCTTGGTGTGTTTGTGTAGATTTTTTTCAAGGTTGGAGAATTCGCTAGTCGGACGGTGAGGTGGAGACTAGCGACTACTTGGGATTACTTGGGATTAATCAGATCGGGTTTTTTATATGTAATTTTTAGTTTATGTATACATATACACATTTTTATAGGTAAATATTTTAAGTAGCTAGATTTTAACTCTTACTCAACTCATTTTTTAAGTATACAAGATTAATTGATGGAATTCACATGGTTTGGTTGGAAATTGGCCGGAATTTAGAGGTTTTGGCCGGAATATAAAGGTTTTTTGCCGGAATCTGTCCGAAATCGCTGATTTTTGGCTGGCCGACTAGGTCCAACTAGGCCCGATTAAGTCCGACTAGGCCCGACTAGGCCTGAGTAGCGATTAATGGACTGATTAACGAAAAATTACTCAGTTACTGGCCTACTAGCGATTAACCGCCGCCTAGTCGCGATTTTTACAACACTGATTTTTTTTACTATTTGATTATTGTGAATTCAATTATTATAAACTAGTAATATGCCCCCGTGTGTTGCGCGGGCTTTCGGTTAGTATCGGTTCAGTTCGATACGGTAACACCACTTGGTATAGCGAAAGAGATATGTCTAAGAGGATATCGACTTACGACATGTTAAAACGCAAGTGGTTAGACGATTTGTACATAAAGATAAATAAATGAATAAAATACTTGTGACTAATTAAATAATGTGAAACAGATTAAGAACAATAGTTGGGTAGTACTGTAGCCACCGTGTGATCCTGTCATCCTGATCACCTTTCATGTTGTTGAATCCTTTAACCTTGCAAACGTGTGGAATCATTGATCTTCAAATGACGAAGCAAAGTCACGAATCTCCTAAACCTCTAATCACAGAATGTAAATCAAAATAGTAAATCAAGTAATGAAACATTCATTACCTCGCAAAGAATAGTTGATCGGCCAAAGCTCAAAAGGATGGCGAGAAGAATGACGAACGAAGTTTGAGAGAGAAGAAAGAAGAAAAGGAGGAAGCAGTGGAGTAAATACGCACCAACAAGTATCGCAGAAGGCTTTTGTTAGTCACTGCCATGAAGTATTATTATTATATAAATTATATATATTGTTATTGAAAGATGATGAATAGTAATTTTAATTTTATAATAATATATAGTTTTTTATTATTTTTAATAACACATTTTTAATTTTTTTTCCTTTTTTAAAACCATATATTTCCTATACCATTTTTCAAATAATTCTCTTATCTTTTTTTAGAACATATATTATCGATTAATTTGATACTTCTTTAATAATTTACGTTTATAACTTTTTCTAAAAACTTAAGTACGTAGTTATGATTGATTTTTCCCGGACATTCCGTTATAAGTTTTGTTAAAAACGAAATTGTACTTATAATAAAGTATTTATTTGGTATCATAAAATAGTACGATGATAAACTAAACCGTTCTAATTGTTTGACTTTCTAAACAACATGCTATATTTTCATATCACGTTTGTTTTGCATTATCATTTGCTCGATTTCGCCGCAACGCGTGATGACAAAAAAACTAGTTAACAAATAAAGTAAGGTATGCGTCCCACGAGTCTAAGTTTTAAGTTTATGAACCTGTAGTCTTATAATAGATTTATTATTTTAAACATTATTGATTATATATAGTTGTCGTTTCAGTAATCTAAAGATCCTAAAGATCCAACTGCACAATAACCTTTAGATGAACTCCCTTATAACTAAAACATCTAATTTCCTGTAGTCTTATAATAGAATATTTATTTTCAATAAAGGTTCATCAATAACAAAATGAAAGATTTATTATATGATGTATAACAGACGTAAAATAGATTTATTATTTTCACTAAAGGTTCATTATTGAACCTTTATATGATATATCATCAAGGGCAAGGTTCATTTGAGAAGAAATTTAATGTGAGAAGACAAAAGAAGAAAGGGCATATTAGTAAAATGCTATTTCATTTATAACTCATATCATTAATTTTTCTCTCTTTAATTAATTAGTCAACTATTCATTAATTATCCTACATATAATCTACAAAACCTACACATATCAAAATTTTCCTGCATATACCGTACACATTATAGAATTTTATGCTACACAGTCGAAATTTATCCTACACACCTCGAAATATATCCTACACAACTCGTAATTTATCCTACACAACTAGTAGTTTATTCTACACTTTAAATTAAGTTGTTTATTTAATTTGGAAAAAGTGTATATTTTGAAAATGAGTTACAAATTTAATTTAGCTAGTTATTAAAGAGGAAGAATACAAATTAATGATTTATGTAAGTTTACCAATATACCCTTATATTAAAATTAAATACAAATATTAAATAAAGTAAAATGAAGCATTCTTATTGAATGAAACTTCTTCTTTTTTCTTCTTACAAAAAAATTCTTCTCATTTGAACCCTCCACATATCATCAATCTGTCTAATAACATTATAACAAAAACACTATTATTTTCAAACCATTTACATGATATATCATCAATAACGGACCTTATTGATGATGAACTACAAAATTATGAAATACATTTTGTGAGTAGACAGATTTATGTATTTCAAACTCTGCCCATCCAAACTATACAAGAAAGATGAAGCTTTAGACGATATATCATTAATTTGTCTTATAATAAATCATTCATCTAATTTCCTCATGTCAGATAAGTTGATAAACTATGAATTTCGTGTCACACACTACAAATACTATGCGCTGCTGCTAAACCAGACTCTTCGACAATACTATCTAGATACATTGACAAAAAGTGCAACAAATCCATCAATGGGAAATAAGGCACGCATGACATAATCTGAATACATAGCAAAACAATATGTTGTACAAAGTTAAAGCAAAAGGGCAGCTACGTAATATATTAGATGTTGTTAACTTAATTAAACGAAAATAAATTACCAAAACAATGTTAACAACAACCGAAACCACTTGCAAAAACATACAAATTACAATGCATAACAAATTTTTCAAGACCTAAATCACTATCAACATATCCGTATATGGTTAATCCTAGTCTATTATTTGTTAGGGATAGAATTTCCAAGCTTATAGATCACGGATCCTCAGTTCAGTTTGAATTAAGGATCCTCAGAAGACGTTGCAGGACTAAGGATCCAGGATCCTTATTATTATCCTAATACTAACAATTGTTTCCATTATATTTAAACTTGTTTTGCAGGAGTATTCGAATGGGACTTGGTCTAAGCGAGATTCCAGGGGAATATGCCTTCTAATTCTGCACGTGCATGAGCTCTTCGACCGTTGTGGTGATCGTGGGGAGCTTGCACCTTTTTCGGATTATTTGTTAGTTAGTTGATTTCTATTTTTAAATGGGGATAACAAGCTTGTTTAGACATAAGAATTATTAGCAACACACTACACTCGAGTTCTCAACAACTCTCGGCGATTACATACATTTTTGCACGATAGTAAACCTTGTACCAAGCTTGTTATCATCCCGATTTGTAAACATTGTTGGTGTAATATAGTTGGTGATCGGTAGTTTCCATCACCCGAGGTTCTTTATGCCGGAGATCTTTCGTTGATCAAGGGCTTTTTCCTCGTATAAATCCTTGTGTTCAACATTCATTTCATTCATTCTTTGTTCATACATTTGTTCACATAATCAAGCATCACACCTCACAAAATCGGATTTGGTTGCATTATCCTTGTGTGATTTTTGACCAAAACAGTTTGGCGCCCACCATGGGGCAATTGGTGCTTCAATTCTGAAAATTTTGCTCATTTCGTTCATTTCTCTTCATTGTCTTCAACCACATGGCTTCTCAAGTGAAGAACACTTCAAGCTCCATGCCGGCGATCACCTCTTCACAGGGCATTCCACCTTTGCCTCTTGTTTCTTCTGGATCCCAGAAGAATGCTGAGAATGCTGCGAAAAAACCAACCCCCATTTTCTCAAAACCAACTGCTGCTTCTTCTGGCCCTACTAACAATGATCTTTATTCTTTGATTTTGCAGATGAAGGATCACATGCAGCAGCAGGAGAGAACTAATGACAGGATCCTTCGAGAGATTGATGAAATCGAGAAATTGAAGAGATCAGCGGAGGATCACTCTCCATTGATGCCCAGATCACTGAATTTTGATTCTCCAGCCATAACAGCCCAACACTCCACAGCATCAGGCACTCAATACCAGGGTGGATTATCGAGTATACGCTATGGATCATTGGCAATGACTCAGGCTCAAGGATCCTACTTTCAGCCTTCAGGATCCTCTCTTCAGCCTAAAGGATCCTCCTCCCAGCATCAAGGATCCTTCTTTAGTTTGGGAGGATATATGGGAACGCAGACGGTTCAAGGATCCTCCTCTTAGGTTCAAGTATCCTCCTCTCAGGTTCAGGGATCCTCCTCTCAGGTTCAAGGATCCTCATCTCAGGTTCACGGATCCATGGATTATCCTCCAAGACCCCCAGCCTCGGTGTATCAAGGATCCAACATCTTTCAGGATCAAGGATCCTTAAGGAGTGTACAACCCAGAAGTTCAGAAATTCACCTGGGAGATTTCATCCCTATGCAGACTATTTCTTTATCTGGTCCCTCAATCATGCCAGAATCAAATCAATATGGATTCATATCAGGAATTCCACCCTTGAATCCATCAGGAGGTAACACTTAAAATACTACTTATAACACTAACCATGTCTTTGTGCAGGATACAGGAATCAACCAAACTATGGCTAGAGAGTTGAAAAAGCTAAAGGATATGATATCCAGTGTTCCAGGAGTGGTCAAACCCATTCCAGAAATTCCAGATGGGAGTCACAGGATATCTCGATTTGCAACACCTATTTGTGATGCAGAGATACCAAAGAGGTTTCAAACACCAAACATGAAATTATATGATGGCTCAACTGATCCTGAAGAGCATGTAGCTCAATACAGAGAAAGGATGGAGATCAATCCCATCCCTGAGAGGTTAAAAGAAGCATGTCTATGCAAGGGTTTCGGATCCACACTAACAGGATCAGCTCTTAAATGGCTGCTAAGTCTTCCCCCTTACTCTATTACTTCATTTGCAAACTTAGTTAATTTGTTTAATAGCCAATTCTCATGTAGTAGGAGATTTAAACGATTAACTAGTGATCTATATAGGGTAACACAAGGTCAAAATGAATCATTTAGAGATTATATCACTAAATTCAGTAGAGAATCCTTAGAAATTCCTAATTTGGATATTGCTACGGCTGTAGAAGCCTTCAAAATGGGTTTACTTAAGGATTCACAGTTCTATGATGATCTTGTCATGACCTCTTGCAGGAACCTTGATGAAGTAAGAACCAGGGCCCTTAGATTCATCCGTCTAGAAGATGATAAAAGGATCCAAGAAAGACTGGCATGATCCTCAAAGCAGGAAAAGCAAGGATCCTACTTCAGGAACAACAAGTCCAAATCATACAACAAGTCTGATAATCAGAACGTGCATGCAATGGAACAAGAAGAGGATAATGAGGATTATCCTCCCATTTCTGAATATTGTTTTTCTGTTGATAATAATGAACTAATCCTTGCAATGCAGAATCTATGTGAAAAAACAAGATGTAACATTCCTAAAATTTCATTTATAAAATTTAAAATAAAGTATATAAAAACTTATGTTATTAAACGGATAAATAACGGGTAAGTTGACTATTAAAAATATGAAGTACCTAGACGGGCCTAGGAACCGTTTAATAATTAAATTATAAAAAAAAATACATTATATTTGAACCTACTCCGTTTTTAATGAAACCTGGTTCAAAATGTAGATACAGACATTCTCATTCTAATGACATATTCATTGTTTTATAAAACGTCATATTTTAGAAGTTATAAGCGCCAAATAAATGAAGCAGCTGAATTAATTATAATATATAAAATAATAAAATAATATAAACACAATTGAGAAATTAGTTATTGTCTACGTATGCATTTCGTGGGAATTTCCAATAGATAGAAAGGAATCTTTCAACAACTTACTTTCCAAGTTTGAACTTTATGTATAAATAGGAAGCATATGACAACAACCTCAATTGCTCAGTCTTTCTCGATTTCGCCCTCTACATATATATATATTCTTATTTTTTTATTTACACTATTATAATAATAATAAAGCCTTGTCCCGTTTTAAGTGTTTTAACCCTTGATCACTGATACCCTGTCCGATTGACGTAGGGCCCCGTAACGTATGTCAAGGCTCTGCCTAAATTCGTTGGGGTTTTGTCTCGTGACGTAGGGATAAAGTGAAATTGGGTTACTATACTTAATGTGAGTGCACTATATTTTTATTAAATAATCCATGAGTTATACCCAAGATATACCAACCCTCCTTAAAATATTTTAGACACCCTCAAATGTCCTAAATACACCCCGTATATGTAAAATAGGTCTGAGATACCTTTACATAATTAAAAATCAAATAAAAATCAGTTTTATAGTCTCTCGCGGGCCGCGAAGACTTGGTCTTCATCTTACGCGGGCCGCGAGTGAGAAAATAAGTGGCGCACCCTAGGAGCCGCCACGTGTCCCTACACGCGTCAACACCCTGGGATGACTCAGCACCGCCGCCGCTTTTTCTGCTCCACGCGGGCCGCGTAAGACCTTGGTGTGGTCTTCGCGGGGCGCGAGGGACTCCTGTTCCATCCCTATAAATTGGATCGAGAGGCTTCAGTTGCAAACCGTTCAATCTCTCAACTTTCTCTCTCAAATTCTATAGTGTAGACACTATATCCGGGCATTATACCCCCTAATTAGCAAAGCTCTGCCTCGTTGTAAGTATCATAACCCCTGGATACGTATTAGATACGCTACCCGATGATCTAGGGTTCCGTAACGGCTGTCGTGGTTCTGCCCGACGTAGTCGTTGGAATGCCGTCTCGGGGAAGGTATTACTAATGTTAAAATGGGTTATTATACTAACACGTGTGCATTGTTTATTTAATTAGATTATAACCAGGAAGTCACAAAGGAAAGACCTATAATAGCAATGTGAGTAATCCTCTTTTTATATACTCCTTTATGTGAGTAATATCCTTTTTGCAAACAGTTTCTACAAAACCTTAACTATTTTACAATGCAATTTAGCAGTGATTGAGTCTTTGTAATTCTACAATTACTGCCGGTATGTTGGGGTTTTGTATACAAAATGTGAGTAACGTTACCATTGGACGAAGAGTTAGCCAATGTGTAATATGACCCACCAGTCAGGATTGACAGTACTGAATGAGTAATTGGGTAGATATAAACATTGTAATCGCTCTCAATACTGTTTAAATTAAATTAATGTTCCTTGATTAAACTGGGATTCACTCACCAGTATTTCCCACTGACAAATGTTTTTAAAACGCGTTTCAGGTAACACAATGTGACAGCCAATTAGTAAAAAGCCAGCTGGAGAGCACTGACGGCTTGGAAAAATGTGGTTATAAAAGTTACCTAAAAGACGATGTTTTAAATTCAATAAGATAAGATTTATCCTTATAAACATGTTGTAATAAGAAACTTGGGTTTTACCCATGTGATTATAAATTTAAAAATATGGTGGTTTTACTCTGATAAAATATTTCCTAACTACGGTCCTGATGAAATTTCCGCTGCCAAAATAATTAAACATACGGATACCACCGACACTGGCTCGCGGCCGCCCGTTCCCAGGTAGTTAGGGGGCGGGGGTTGTGACAGAAGGTGGTATCAGAGCCATGCCACTGGTTCAAGCCAAAGAAGTGTTCTGCTGACACTTAAGTTTTAAATTATGTGTTAGGAAATAACTTATGTAATTATGTGCTTTATGTTATTTGACTATTTGTTAGTCTACAGTATAAGTAATCAATATGATTAAATGTACCCATAGGCTACCTAGGCAGATGTATTAAGTCTCTAATAGGAATGCCGTACTGTTAAAATTGCATTAGTAACAGTTTTGACACCTGAGTCATAAGTAATAACAATTATCTAATTAATCTTTATATATATGAAATGCAACTGATAAACATAATAGTATTAAATTCACAATATCATTATATATTTTGTCAAGTAATATATCACGATATATTTCTTGAGTATATACTATTTATTATGCGAATTACTACTAAAATATATGTCATATACTACGAGATTTTTATGAAGCATTAACTCTCACAATTAAATTTTTAATACTCATTTTTAACTTTTATTTTGGTAACAAATGTATATACAAGCAATGTGACTACACCAGTGTAATCATAATGTACCAATGAAATACATTAAAAAAAATACACAAGCTAAATTCAAACAATATACATTTACATATTATACCAAATTGATAATTCGATGCTTATCATATATCTAGCTCATCAAAGCACATGAAAACTCATTTCTTTATAATGAAAACAAAACACCGTTGTGGTACACTAATATGGTCAAACTACAAATACGTTGAAAACTGAACTGAAATATATATATATATATATATATATATATATATATATAAATTCTTGTGATCAAAGCATGTGTTATATATTAAAACAATATAAGTAATGTGAAAATAATAATTGACTAAAACTATTTTGTGAAATTCAATACTACTATTAAGTATATCACATGGCATGAGTGTAAAACAAGACTGCAGTAATTTGCTAATATTAGTAACTTGAAAAAAAATTATATATAATAATAATAATAATAATAATAATAATAATAATAATAATAATAATAATAATAATAATAATAATAATAGTGTGTAAATATAGAAATCGTACCTAGTAACTTAAAGCGTCATCAATATTGAGGTATAATTGTAAAACTCACTTTTATTTTAGAAATATGTTTTATGTATCCATAATCATTTTTGTTTTAGTTTAATAACTAATAATAAGTTACACACTCTCAAGAAAGTTCCTTTTTATATATTTTGAATTTCGTTAGATTTATTATCACTTTTGTTATAAGTCAAAAGATTTTAAAATTCAAGTACTAATAATAATTATTAGTTACATCGTTAGTTTTGTTCATCTTCAAGATACATATAGATATATTTAGTATTAATTTTATTTTAATTTTTGGAAGGTAAGTAGTTTTCATTATTTTAAAATTTTAGCACATAACTCTTTACTCATTTCAGTTAAACACCATACTAGTATATCATATATATAACGGGTAAACCCTAGCTATGCACGGATGTAGGGTATAAAGTTTTTTTTGTGTGTGTCCTAAACGGATTCCTTTTCTATGTTTTTACTTTTACCTTAGGTACCCGTCCCTGTCTTCTAAATCAGTAACATCGCCTCTCTGTATTAAATTATTTTATATAAATGATATGTTAAGTATACAGGGTATATGTTTAGCCCCACATATTTTTTTTATGAATATTCTGAAACTAGAATAACATAAACTTGTACTGTGGTAGCATAAAACTTGACTTTTTGAACACAATAATTGTATCATGGGATTAACACACATGTAAGAAAATAAATAAATTTTAGAAAATGGAAATTTGGTGGTTGTCGTAGGTCACGTTGGTCTAGCATGAATGGAAAAGGTAACATCTTTTGAATGATGTAAATAGAATACTAACTTTATCTTTAGTATAAAGCTGCCTTCTATTTTATTTAAAATATATATACATTTAAATAATGTTTATATACTTTATAGGTTTATATACATGGGATTAGGTTCAAACGTGAACAATTTCTCCAGCGTGAACTGCGTGAACTGATCTTGGCTGTTGATTTATATGATCTTAAGTTTTAAATGAGTGGCATGATGGTAATTAGTTGGTTAATTTTTTTCATTTAATTAAATACAAAAAGGGTATAACCGTAATTACGCAATCAAAATAATTCAAAAAAAGAAACCTAAATTCTTTCCATTATATTAAAATCTAATCACACAAATATCCAAACACACAAACAAACACATTTTGCAGATCTAGAGAGAGGGTCGTAGGGAGAGAGAAAGAAAGGACTGTCGGCCATGGTGGTGGTCGACGACGGCCATGGCGGCGCGTGGCGGTCAACAGCGGCAACAACAACGACGCAGGAGGTAGCAGGTAGAACGGCGGAGATAGCTTAGCGAGTGGGGTGGCGGCTGTTTGTGTGGGAGACGGAGGGGCAGTGGGTGCTCAGTGGTGCTGTGATTGTGATGGATGACGACAGGGGTGAAGTGGCTCACGGCGGAGAGGAGTGCCGACAGCGGCGGCAAGGTTTTAGGGTATCGACGAACTCCGACAACCCATGATAACACCAGATCTGTAAGTTTTCAACTCATTTTTTCGTTTCGAAACCATTCCAGATGGTGTTCTTCGCAGATCCATTTAAACCGATTTCTTAGGTCGTTTTATTGTTCTTCGCAGATCCATTTTAAACCGATTACTTGTGGATTTCGATTATTCAGTTTTAGAAAACGTTTCTTTTTTCTTACATTCTGATTTTAACCTAATTGTTAGTTGAAACATTAAGGTTGCAATGCCTGTTGGGAACTATACTACATCCAGCATGAAATTCAGGTACTAGTCTATTTCTAACTAGAACTACAGTTTTGATGTGTTATTTGAATGGACTATAACTATACACCGTCATTATTAGATGTGCCATTAGTTTTTTCAATGCTTTAAGGCGATGTACACATGTGTATTCCGATTTTGCTTGTTTTTAAGGCGTTATACACATGTGTATTCTGATTTTTGCTATGGTTTTAAGGCGCTGTACACATGTGTATTCTGATTTTGCTCTGTTTTTAAGGCGCTGTACACACGTGTATTCTGATTTTTGCTATGTTTTTAATGCGATGTACACATGTGTATAGCGTCTGTTTTTGTGATATCTCATATTTTTTTTGTGTATTGAATGTGTAAAGTTGTTGATGTACACTTGTGAATTATGCAAAGTACTAATTGCTGAGTTTTTTGTGTTATTATAGGAGACGTCGTAAACGAGGAAAGTGGAGATGGAAGGTCGATAAGGATGATTCACGTATGAGGTCGATAAGGATGATTCACGTATGTTTGTTTGCTTGGTCGATAAGGATGATTCAGCATACAACGCGGCGAATAGTTGTAAAAGACTATGTCTTTTTTATTTTTCCTATTATATTGCGTTTATTGTTTTCACGAAACTGGAACTTGTAATTGTATGTTTTTTTTTTTCGTTTGGCAAACATTATGGAAATTGTGATTTGCTTAATATAAAATAGGTTTACAAGTTTTGTTTATATGTATGTAGTATGTAGCTAATTACACATATGTACCATGCTGAGTACACATGTGTACTGTTCAATTCATATCAAAGTACACATGTGTATACCGTTGAAATATGAAGGTTACGTGAATCTTAAAAATCATAATCCGAATTCTGGTGGTGAAATCTAAAAAATAAAAATGAAATAAAAGATAATGTGGATAATGAATTTAAAATAGGAAAGATGTAACTTAATTCAATTATTAAAATAATGATTTAAATCTAATTTTTTATATAATTACAATCATACCCTTAACAACTAAAAAGAAAATCAATGGTCCAGATCAGTTCACGCAGTTCACGCATGGGATTAGGTTCACGCTGGAACCCTACCCTACATACATGTATATAATGTAAACTAAAAATTTATTTTACGTAGGATACATGTAAAATTTTATACATTTAACCCTATAACATAATTTAAAGAAAATATATGTTCAAAATATAATTATATTAGTGTAATCATATATAAATAGTCATATTTTTATTCTCTATCATTTAGAATATTGTACGTAATAAGAGTGATAATTTTATTCTATGATATATTATAAAAGAAGGAAAAGATGGGCCTGATGAATTGTACAAATGATACATATAAAAGAGATTATATAATTAAATGATATTACAAAAATGAAAATCACTTTTTCTTATTCGACTTAAATTAATAATTTAATATTTTATTTTACCTGACACGTTAAATTTTCCTAAACATTCTAGTTATTGCTTCATCTTTTTTAAACTAAAATTTAAAATAGATACCCCACATAAAAATAATTGACTCAAATGTATATTTAATACACTTATCCTTTATATAGTTTATTTAAAGATCAAATTATAGTATTAATATTATAATCTCTTTAAAAAATACTATTATCATTGTTTGAGATATAAATATACATATCTAATATATGTAGAATCAATTTAGAAGCGTCAAACTTTGTACTACCTACTATGATACTTCTTTGAGTAAATAATATTATATATTAAAAGTTAAGTTTTGATATTCGAAACCAATATGATTCAACCCACTAGTTAAAAAAAATGAAATTGTTCCCATGAGTCCAGAAAATTTATATTTGACTAATTTATTTTCTTTAAATCCTTTATTGATCCATCCTTTAATTCCAAAATATCATGTTTAATAAATTTAACAGAAGTTTATACTTTTATAAAAAAGGTAAATAAAGATAGGAGAATAAGCCTGATAATTGGTACCATCGGATATATATATATATATATATATATTAATTATTACTAATTAATTCAATATTATATATATATATATATATGTATTATGTAAGTTTTGATATTAACAAGAGATTTGAAATTTTGTGTTTCTAAATATATAGATAGAATTTCTTGATAGTATACACAATATAATAATCAAATATCTTCTAAAGATAAACATAAGAGAAAATATCACGAACGATTCATATGGAAACATGAAGTCATATAAGAATAAATCCTGAAACGTGTTATGTTTTAAAATACCATATGTCTCAATAAAATATTCCGTGCATCGGAATCTCAAAATATATAAGCATGAGTAGAGTTAGCTGTAAGCATACTCATCACATTGAACCTAGCCATAATATTAATAAAGACAATGATATTTTGTCAAAACTCCATTTTTTTAAAAAAAAGAAAGCCACAACCATAATAGTAGCTATGCTTAAGCAAAAGATTTATGATATAAGTATTTATTGGTAATACTTAGGACAGTATTTAGACTTGAACCTAAGAAAGAAATGTCTTAGTATAAAGCTTCGAGATAAGCTATTTACTTGCGTGGATAGAATGTGATGGTTATTGGTATACCATGAGGATAATGACTAGAACAGTGCAAGTATAATAAATAAGCAATAACACATGGCCACTGTTATTTCTTGTTTATTGGTACTACTCGGTTCTAGAACATGATCCATCATGAGAATACTAATTTCCTTGTTTCTTGATATAAGTCATAATAAATGATACACTTTTAAAATCATAATTTGAGAGAAATTATATTTAAGGGAAATACAATGATAATTACCTCTCCGGCAAGACTGGGTATGGTGTAGTAGACTCTCCAGCATGTTCGGGTAAGATGGGGGTACCTCTCCGGTGAGACCGGGTAAGATGGGGTATATGTTATGTTAATAGAATTCCCTAAATAGTACCATGACCTGATGTCTGACCTGTTTTTTGAAATATGAACCTGTTAAATACATTGACCTTATGAATGGTGTGTATATTACAGTATGTGAAATATATGATTATATAGACATGTATATCTATGAGGAGATCCAAAAGCCATAATGATTGATAATTAGGATAAATCACGAAAATGTGCATCAATGATAATTTAGATTTATTTATCAGAAATCTCTCGTATACATCTATAATTCCGATATCAAACATTATTTCGTTTGATCGTTCGTCTCGTAACTCGTGCGACAAGATGAACAACGGGAACCCTATAAGTTGGGACGTCATAAAAAATATAAGAATTCCCCTAGCGTTACCTTAGATTATTAATGCGTTAGGAAACCTGTAACTAAAGGTTGTGCGAAAACACAAAACATCTAAAAACTTACGCTAACAATAATTTTACTTTCATTAAGAAATCTTGAGAAGATAAGATTCTCGAAACATAGAGAATAGTTCTGGTCAAAGTAAAGTAGAATTCAAAGCAAGGACCAGAATATACTTAGGAACTAGGATCAGTGACAAACTAAAGTTATTCAGTGAATCTCGAGGACGAGATTTAAAACAAGGTGGGGAGGATGTAACATTCCTAAAATTTTATTTATAAAATTTAAAATAAAGTATATAAAAACTTATGTTATTAAACGGATAAATAACGGGTAAGTTGACTATTAAAAATATGAAGTACCTAAACGGGCCTAGGAACCGTTTAATAATTAAATTATAAAAAAAATATATTATATTTGAACCTACTCCGTTTTTAATGAAACCTGGTTCAAAATGTTGATACAGACATTCTCATTCTAATGACATATTCATTGTTTTATAAAACGTCATATTTTAGAAGTTATAAGCGCCAAATAAATGAAGCAGCTGAATTAATTATAATATATAAAATAATAAAATAATATAAACACAATTGAGAAATTAGTTATTGTCTACGTATGCATTTCGTGGGAATTTCCAATAGATAGAAAGGAATCTTTCAACAACTTACTTTCCAAGTTTGAACTTTATGTATAAATAGGAAGCATATGACAACAATCTCAATTGCTCAGTCTTTCTCGATTTCGCCCTCTACATATATATATTCTTATTTTTTTATTACACTATAATAATAATAATAATAATAATAATAATAATAATAATAATAATAATAATAATAAAGCCCTGCCCCATTTTAAGTGTTTTAACCCTTGATCACTGATACCCTGTCCGATTGACGTAGGGCCCCGTAACGTATGTCAAGGCTCTGCCTAAATTCGTTGGGGTTCTGTCTCGTGACGTAGGGATAAAGTGAAATTGGGTTACTATACTTAATGTGAGTGCACTATATTTTTATTAAATAATCCAGGAGTTATACCCAAGATATAACAACCCTCCTTAAAATATTTTAGACACCCCCAAATGTCCTAAATACACCCCGTATACGTAAAATAGGTCTGAGATACCTTTACATAATTAAAAATCAAATAAAAATCAGTTTTATAGTCTCTCGCGGGCCGCGAGCGAGAAAATAAGTGGCACACCCTAGGAGCCGCCACATGTCCCTACACGCGTCAACACCCTGGGATGACTCAGCACTGCCGCCGCCTTTTCTGGTCCACGCGGGCCGCGTAAGACCTTGGTGTGGTCTTCGCGAGGCGCGAGGGACTCCTGTTTCAGCCCTATAAATTGGATCGAGAGGCTTCAGTTGCAAACCGTTCAATCTCTCAACTTTCTCTCTCAAATTCTATAGTGTAGACACTATACCCGGGCATTATACCCCCCTAATTAGCAAAGTTCTGCCTCGTTGTAAGTATCATAACCCCTGGATACGTATTAGATACGCTACCCGATTGATCTAGGGTTCCGTAACGGCTGTCGTGGTTCTGCCCGACGTAGTCGTTGGAATGCCGTCTCGGGGAGGGTATTACTAATGTTAAAATGGGTTATTATACTAACACGTGTGCATTGTTTATTTATTTAGATTATAACCAGGAAGTCACAAAGGAAAGACCTATAATAGCAATGTGAGTAATCCTCTTTTTATATACTCCTTTATGTGAGTAATCTCCTTTTTGCAAACAGTTTCTACAAAACCTTAACTATTTTACAATGCAATTTAGCAGTGATTGAGTCTTTGTAATTCTACAATTACTGCCGGTATGTTGGGGTTTTGTATACAAAATGTGAGTAACGTTACCATTGGACGAAGAGTTAGCCAATGTGTAATATGACCCACCAATCAGGATTGACAGTACTGAATGAGTAATTGGGTAGATATAAATATTGTAATCGCTCTCAATATTTTTTAAATTAAATTAATGTTCCTTGATTAAACTGGGATTCACTCACCAGTATTTCCCACTGACAAATGTTTTTAAAACGCATTTTAGGTAACACAATGTGACAACCAATTAGTAAAAAGCCAGCTGGAGAGCACTGACGGCTTGGAAAAATGTGGCTATAAAAGTTACCTAAAAGACGATGTTTTAAATTCAATAAAATAAGATTTATCCTTATAAACATGTTGTAATAAGAAACTTGGGTTTTACCCATGTGATTATAAATTTAAAAATATGGTGGTTTTACTCTGATAAAATATTTCCTAACTACGGTTCTGATGAAATTTCCGCTGCCAAAATAATTAAACATACGGATACCACCGACACTGGCTCGCGGCCGCCCGTTCCCAGGTAGTTAGGGTGCAGGGGTTGTGACACAAGATGGCCCAGAAAGAGTGATAAACCAGCTGCAACAAAAGACAAATCCAAATGGTGTGCATATCATGAAGATTTCAGTCATCTCACTGATGAATGCATAGCACTCAGGAAAGAGATTGGTTACTTGTTAAGCAAAGGGCATTTGAAGGAGCTGTTTGGAAGGAAAAAGTCAAGGATCCAGGATCCTGAAAAGATCCCGGAAAGAGCTCCAGCTCCTCCTGCTGATGCACAGATTATCAACTTCATATCTAGAGGATCAGACATATGTGGCACTTCCTTTTCAGCAGCCAAAAGGCATGCTAAAGAAACAAAGATGGATAATGGGGACATACCCATTTGAACCTCGATCCTTACACAGGAGAAAGTTATATCCTTTAATGAGGATGATCGTGTAGATATTCAGGATCCTCACCATGATGGTCTTGTTATTACTTTATTTATATCTAACCATTTTGTTTGCAGGATTCTCATAGATGGAGGAAGCTCAGTGAACATCATTCAACTTGATGTCCTCAAAAAGATGAATATCCCTGAATCAGAAATTATCCCAAGATCTTCAGTTCTTGTGGGATTCAGTGGAGAAATCAAAAACACATTGGGGGACATTAAACTTCCCATTTACATAGAGGGAGTTAATTCTTTTCAAAAGTTTTGTGTTATAGTTTGCTTATCCTGTTGCAATGTTATCCTTGGCAGGCTATGGATACATGACATGAAAGCAGTTCCATCTACATACCATCAATGTGTCAAACTCCCTACTCCATGGGGTGTGGTGAAGATAGAAAGTGACCAACAGGAAGCTATAAATTGTTACACTTCATCAATGAAACCGGCCTCAAGACCTAGGGAGCAATAGCAATTAAAGTATCCTCCAAGAGATGCCCTGGAGGCAAGAGAATAAGATGTCAAGGATATCCTGATGGATCCTGTAACACCCGAAAATTTTAAAACAAAAATGTAACAACCCTTATGATTTATAGTCCAATAGGAAACCCTAATTAAGACACCCAAGTGATTCTGCACAAACCCTAAGATTTCCAGAACAATCAGAATCAGGATCAGGGCCCCTAAAACTCAGGGGGGGGGGGGTATTCCCTATTGACGATTATCCTAAAATACTCGTTGTCAAAATTCTAAATTAAGAAACTGTCGACTCAGTAGGCCTAGTCCCACGCGTGGCAACCCTATAGTGCTTAGGTGTTCCTTACGCACCGTAAGGAAATTAAGGTTACGGTGCGCAAGGGTCGTTACGGACCGTAAGGTATTTTGTGTTACGGTGCGCAAGGGATGTCAATTTCTGGCTATAAATAGAAGGCTTCGGGACTTGATTCTGGGCGCAAAAACGACGAAGAAATTCGTTTCGTAGACTGAGATAAGCTCTGTTTATCACAATTAACACACACGAATCACTAATTAGTATAGCGGGGTGCTGCCGCAAACAGGGTATTAACTCAATCGCTGCTACGATTCAATGTTCGATCGATTAGAACTATCCGATAGATGTTTAAGTGCTGCTCAAATTGGGTTTATACTTTGTCATTCGTCGTGATTTCGACGGGATGTTTGAGTGCTGTCCGAAAACGGACTATACTCTGTCCTTAGTTGTGAATCCGCTGGATGTTTAAGTATCGCACTTTGTCATTTGTTGTGAAGGTTTGATCTCGTGAGTTATCGTAAAAGCTGTATTAGTTAATTACCTAGTTTGGGTGCAAATTAGGTTAAGAGGATAATCAGTAGGCTAAACTCTGCCCGTATAAATCTGAAATATTATCACAAGGTAGCATCACTTTGGAATTATTAAGGTACGGATAGAATCCCTTCCTTTAACACATGTTATTTGGCCTTCGGGCATCTGATTCCTGATTTTTAAATTAGGCAATCAGTTTATATTATAAAAATGTTACGAGTTTATAAAGTTACGTGTTTATAAAATGTACAAGTTTAAGGTTATGTACATGTATTATGTTACCAAGTCGGTCCCTTTTCTGTGAGGATGACCACAGACCCATCATTGTGGCATAAAATGATGTGGCACCATCCGTGACGGTGAGTCGAGTTCACGGCGTCTCTTCTGTTTTAGTCTATGGACTTCTGTTCAGAGGCGTATGGATCGATCCTAGGAAAAAGTTAATAAAGTCTGATATCTGGTGAATGGTCGGTGTGATTTGCCCACACTCCATTCATGTCTGGATACATGGGCTAGCTACCCTGTATCAACCTCTGTAATAAAATGAATCTTCTGGACTTCGGTAAATCTGTATATTATATTCTGATAATATTTGTTATACTTATTTAATATATTTTGAATTATGAAAACTTAGCGTTTTTGCTAAAACCAAGGATTTTTGAAAAACTTAGTCTTTTTCTCAAATAAAATAAGCCTTTTGTTTTCCTCTATCCGCGCACTGGGCAAAACTTTCAAATTTTGCTCAGACGTACGTTTTTGTGTTTTCTTCTTTACGTTAGGTTATCAAAACCATCTGGGACGGGATACAGAAGAGTGCTCGAATATATGAAACAGACCGTAGAAATAATGTACTGGATTAGATATCCTATTTCCATTAAGTTGTAAAACCTTGTAATACATTTAAGTATAAATGGAATTATGTTTTTAATCTGACTCCGTAAAAGTGACACGTCAGCCCCTTCCGGGTTGGGGTGTTACAGCTATGGTATCAGAGCAAAGGCTCTTTCCTATAGAAAACTTAAACATAAGTTAAGACCTGTGAGGTAATGGGTAGACATTGGGTTAGGATTTCGATGTTCAATCAGTCGATACATCGGTTAGTAACTTTTCTTTTCACTTCATGATAGTCTCGAACATAAGTATTTCGTCATCTTCATTGTTTTTACTCTAGCTTTATTTCAAATATGACTATTGATCATAGTGGGCCGCGTTCAAGTATGAGTATTATATATATATATATGTATGTAATAATTTCGAGGACGAATTTTTTTTAAGAGGGGTAGATTTGTAACACCCGAAAATTTTAAAACAAAAATGTAACAACCCTTATGATTTATAGTCCAATAGGAAACCCTAATTAAGACACCCAAGTGATTCTGCACAAACCCTAAGATTTCCAGAACAATCAGAATCAGGATCAGGGCCCCTAAAACTCAGGGGGGGGGGGGTATTCCCTATTGACGATTATCCTAAAATACTCGTTGTCAAAATTCTAAATTAAGAAACTGTCGACTCAGTAGGCCTAGTCCCACGCGTGGCAACCCTATAGTGCTTAGGTGTTCCTTACGCACCGTAAGGAAATTAAGGTTACGGTGCGCAAGGGTCGTTACGGACCGTAAGGTATTTTGTGTTACGGTGCGCAAGGGATGTCAATTTCTGGCTATAAATATAAGGCTTCGGGACTTGATTCTGGGCGCAAAAACGACGAAGAAATTCGTTTCGTAGACTGAGATAAGCTCTGTTTATCACAATTAACACACACGAATCACTAATTAGTATAGCGGGGTGCTGCCGCAAACAGGGTATTAACTCAATCGCTGCTACGATTCAATGTCCGATCGATTAGAACTATCCGATAGATGTTTAAGTGCTGCTCAAATTGGGTTTATACTTTGTCATTCGTCGTGATTTCGACGGGATGTTTGAGTGCTGTCCGAAAACGGACTATACTCTGTCCTTAGTTGTGAATCCGCTGGATGTTTAAGTATCGCACTTTGTCATTTGTTGTGAAGGTTTGATCTCGTGAGTTATCGTAAAAGCTGTATTAGTTAATTACCTAGTTTGGGTGCAAATTAGGTTAAGAGGATAATCAGTAGGCTAAACTCTGCCCGTATAAATCTGAAATATTATCACAAGGTAGCATCACTTTGGAATTATTAAGGTACGGATAGAATCCCTTCCTTTAACACATGTTATTTGGCCTTCGGGCATCTGATTCCTGATTTTTAAATTAGGCAATCAGTTTATATTATAAAAATGTTACGAGTTTATAAAGTTACGTGTTTATAAAATGTACAAGTTTAAGGTTATGTACATGTATTATGTTACCAAGTCGGTCCCTTTTCTGTGAGGATGACCACAGACCCATCATTGTGGCATAAAATGATGTGGCACCATCCGTGACGGTGAGTCGAGTTCACGGCGTCTCTTCTGTTTTAGTCTATGGACTTCTGTTCAGAGGCGTATGGATCGATCCTAGGAAAAAGTTAATAAAGTCTGATATCTGGTGAATGGTCGGTGTGATTTGCCCACACTCCATTCATGTCTGGATACATGGGCTAGCTACCCTGTATCAACCTCTGTAATAAAATGAATCTTCTGGACTTCGGTAAATCTGTATATTATATTCTGATAATATTTGTTATACTTATTTAATATATTTTGAATTATGAAAACTTAGCGTTTTTGCTAAAACCAAGGATTTTTGAAAAACTTAGTCTTTTTCTCAAATAAAATAAGCCTTTTGTTTTCCTCTATCCGCGCACTGGGCAAAACTTTCAAATTTTGCTCAGACGTACGTTTTTGTGTTTTCTTCTTTACGTTAGGTTATCAAAACCATCTGGGACGGGATACAGAAGCGTGCTCGAATATATGAAACAGACCGTAGAAATAATGTACTGGATTAGATATCCTATTTCCATTAAGTTGTAAAACCTTGTAATACATTTAAGTATAAATGGAATTATGTTTTTAATCTGACTCCGTAAAAGTGACACGTCAGCCCCTTCCGGGTTGGGGTGTTACAGCTATGGTATCAGAGCAAAGGCTCTTTCCTATAGAAAACTTAAACATAAGTTAAGACCTGTGAGGTAATGGGTAGACATTGGGTTAGGATTTCGATGTTCAATCAGTCGATACATCGGTTAGTAACTTTTCTTTTCACTTCATGATAGTCTCGAACATAAGTATTTCGTCATCTTCATTGTTTTTACTCTAGCTTTATTTCAAATATGACTATTGATCATAGTGGGCCGCGTTCAAGTATGAGTATTATATATATATATGTATGTAATAATTTCGAGGACGAATTTTTTTTAAGAGGGGTAGATTTGTAACACCCGAAAATTTTAAAACAAAAATGTAACAACCCTTATGATTTATAGTCCAATAGGAAACCCTAATTAAGACACCCAAGTGATTCTGCACAAACCCTAAGATTTCCAGAACAATCAGAATCAGGATCAGGGCCCCTAAAACTCAGGGGGGGGGGGGGTATTCCCTATTGACGATTATCCTAAAATACTCGTTGTCAAAATTCTAAATTAAGAAACTGTCGACTCAGTAGGCCTAGTCCCACGCGTGGCAACCCTATAGTGCTTAGGTGTTCCTTACGCACCGTAAGGAAATTAAGGTTACGGTGCGCAAGGGTCGTTACGGACCGTAAGGTATTTTGTGTTACGGTGCGCAAGGGATGTCAATTTCTGGCTATAAATATAAGGCTTCGGGACTTGATTCTGGGCGCAAAAACGACGAAGAAATTCGTTTCGTAGACTGAGATAAGCTCTGTTTATCACAATTAACACACACGAATCACTAATTAGTATAGCGGGGTGCTGCCGCAAACAGGGTATTAACTCAATCGCTGCTACGATTCAATGTCCGATCGATTAGAACTATCCGATAGATGTTTAAGTGCTGCTCAAATTGGGTTTATACTTTGTCATTCGTCGTGATTTCGACGGGATGTTTGAGTGCTGTCCGAAAACGGACTATACTCTGTCCTTAGTTGTGAATCCGCTGGATGTTTAAGTATCGCACTTTGTCATTTGTTGTGAAGGTTTGATCTCGTGAGTTATCGTAAAAGCTGTATTAGTTAATTACCTAGTTTGGGTGCAAATTAGGTTAAGAGGATAATCAGTAGGCTAAACTCTGCCCGTATAAATCTGAAATATTATCACAAGGTAGCATCACTTTGGAATTATTAAGGTACGGATAGAATCCCTTCCTTTAACACATGTTATTTGGCCTTCGGGCATCTGATTCCTGATTTTTAAATTAGGCAATCAGTTTATATTATAAAAATGTTACGAGTTTATAAAGTTACGTGTTTATAAAATGTACAAGTTTAAGGTTATGTACATGTATTATGTTACCAAGTCGGTCCCTTTTCTGTGAGGATGACCACAGACCCATCATTGTGGCATAAAATGATGTGGCACCATCCGTGACGGTGAGTCGAGTTCACGGCGTCTCTTCTGTTTTAGTCTATGGACTTCTGTTCAGAGGCGTATGGATCGATCCTAGGAAAAAGTTAATAAAGTCTGATATCTGGTGAATGGTCGGTGTGATTTGCCCACACTCCATTCATGTCTGGATACATGGGCTAGCTACCCTGTATCAACCTCTGTAATAAAATGAATCTTCTGGACTTCGGTAAATCTGTATATTATATTCTGATAATATTTGTTATACTTATTTAATATATTTTGAATTATGAAAACTTAGCGTTTTTGCTAAAACCAAGGATTTTTGAAAAACTTAGTCTTTTTCTCAAATAAAATAAGCCTTTTGTTTTCCTCTATCCGCGCACTGGGCAAAACTTTCAAATTTTGCTCAGACGTACGTTTTTGTGTTTTCTTCTTTACGTTAGGTTATCAAAACCATCTGGGACGGGATACAGAAGAGTGCTCGAATATATGAAACAGACCGTAGAAATAATGTACTGGATTAGATATCCTATTTCCATTAAGTTGTAAAACCTTGTAATACATTTAAGTATAAATGGAATTATGTTTTTAATCTGACTCCGTAAAAGTGACACGTCAGCCCCTTCCGGGTTGGGGTGTTACAGCTATGGTATCAGAGCAAAGGCTCTTTCCTATAGAAAACTTAAACATAAGTTAAGACCTGTGAGGTAATGGGTAGACATTGGGTTAGGATTTCGATGTTCAATCAGTCGATACATCGGTTAGTAACTTTTCTTTTCACTTCATGATAGTCTCGAACATAAGTATTTCGTCATCTTCATTGTTTTTACTCTAGCTTTATTTCAAATATGACTATTGATCATAGTGGGCCGCGTTCAAGTATGAGTATTATATATATATATGTATGTAATAATTTCGAGGACGAATTTTTTTTAAGAGGGGTAGATTTGTAACACCCGAAAATTTTAAAACAAAAATGTAACAACCCTTATGATTTATAGTCCAATAGGAAACCCTAATTAAGACACCCAAGTGATTCTGCACAAACCCTAAGATTTCCAGAACAATCAGAATCAGGATCAGGGCCCCTAAAACTCAGGGGGGGGGGGTATTCCCTATTGACGATTATCCTAAAATACTCGTTGTCAAAATTCTAAATTAAGAAACTGTCGACTCAGTAGGCCTAGTCCCACGCGTGGCAACCCTATAGTGCTTAGGTGTTCCTTACGCACCGTAAGGAAATTAAGGTTACGGTGCGCAAGGGTCGTTACGGACCGTAAGGTATTTTGTGTTACGGTGCGCAAGGGATGTCAATTTCTGGCTATAAATATAAGGCTTCGGGACTTGATTCTGGGCGCAAAAACGACGAAGAAATTCGTTTCGTAGACTGAGATAAGCTCTGTTTATCACAATTAACACACACGAATCACTAATTAGTATAGCGGGGTGCTGCCGCAAACAGGGTATTAACTCAATCGCTGCTACGATTCAATGTCCGATCGATTAGAACTATCCGATAGATGTTTAAGTGCTGCTCAAATTGGGTTTATACTTTGTCATTCGTCGTGATTTCGACGGGATGTTTGAGTGCTGTCCGAAAACGGACTATACTCTGTCCTTAGTTGTGAATCCGCTGGATGTTTAAGTATCGCACTTTGTCATTTGTTGTGAAGGTTTGATCTCGTGAGTTATCGTAAAAGCTGTATTAGTTAATTACCTAGTTTGGGTGCAAATTAGGTTAAGAGGATAATCAGTAGGCTAAACTCTGCCCGTATAAATCTGAAATATTATCACAAGGTAGCATCACTTTGGAATTATTAAGGTACGGATAGAATCCCTTCCTTTAACACATGTTATTTGGCCTTCGGGCATCTGATTCCTGATTTTTAAATTAGGCAATCAGTTTATATTATAAAAATGTTACGAGTTTATAAAGTTACGTGTTTATAAAATGTACAAGTTTAAGGTTATGTACATGTATTATGTTACCAAGTCGGTCCCTTTTCTGTGAGGATGACCGCAGACCCATCATTGTGGCATAAAATGATGTGGCACCATCCGTGACGGTGAGTCGAGTTCACGGCGTCTCTTCTGTTTTAGTCTATGGACTTCTGTTCAGAGGCGTATGGATCGATCCTAGGAAAAAGTTAATAAAGTCTGATATCTGGTGAATGGTCGGTGTGATTTGCCCACACTCCATTCATGTCTGGATACATGGGCTAGCTACCCTGTATCAACCTCTGTAATAAAATGAATCTTCTGGACTTCGGTAAATCTGTATATTATATTCTGATAATATTTGTTATACTTATTTAATATATTTTGAATTATGAAAACTTAGCGTTTTTGCTAAAACCAAGGATTTTTGAAAAACTTAGTCTTTTTCTCAAATAAAATAAGCCTTTTGTTTTCCTCTATCCGCGCACTGGGCAAAACTTTCAAATTTTGCTCAGACGTACGTTTTTGTGTTTTCTTCTTTACGTTAGGTTATCAAAACCATCTGGGACGGGATACAGAAGAGTGCTCGAATATATGAAACAGACCGTAGAAATAATGTACTGGATTAGATATCCTATTTCCATTAAGTTGTAAAACCTTGTAATACATTTAAGTATAAATGGAATTATGTTTTTAATCTGACTCCGTAAAAGTGACACGTCAGCCCCTTCCGGGTTGGGGTGTTACAGATCCTCAGGATCCTGAATCCAAAGTTTTTATAGGATCCGGGATCCTCAACAATATTGAAGAGGATCTAGTATCCTTCCTAAAGAGAAGAAAAACTACCTTTGCCTGGAAGCATGAATACATGGCAGGTATTTCCAAAGATATTATTACTCATAAACTTGGCATTGACATGTCGTTCAAACCCATACATCAAAAAAGGAGAAAGTTTGCACCAGAGAGGAATGCCATCATCCAGGAGGACGTAGACAAACTGCTCAGAGCAGGTATGATTAGGGAGGTTAGTATCCAAGATGGTTAGCCAATGTGGTTGTTGTTCAAAAGAAAAATGGAAAGTGGAGGGTATGTGTCGATTTCACTGATTTAAACAAGGCATGTCCCAAGGATCCTTTCCCATTACCCCACATTGACTCCATGGTGGATGCAACTGCCGGTCATGAGTTGTTGACTTTCATGGATGCTTCATCTGGATTCCAACAAATTCAGATAGAACCATCTGATCAAGAGGATACAGCCTTTATGACCCCTACTGGTATCTATTGTTATATTGTTATGCCCTTTGGACTAAGAAATGCAGGTGCTACCTACCAAAGGCTAGTTAATATGATGTTTAAAGAACAAATAGGACACACATTGGAAGTCTATATAGATGACATGGTGGTTAAGTCCAAGAGATCTGAGGATCACCATAGAGATTTGGATGAAGCATTTGATATCCTTGATAGATACAATATGAAATTGAATCCTTCCAAGTGCCACTTTGGTGTGAAAGCTGGCAAGTTTCTAGGGTACATGGTGACAAAAAGAGGGATAGAGGCAAGTCTAGAACAAATCAAGGCAATTGTGAATATCAAGTCTCCTGCCAATGCCAAGGATGTGCAAAGATTAACAGGAAGGATCGCAGCCTTGAACAGGTTCATCTCAAAGTCATCAGAGAAATGCAAGGAATTCTATGACATTCTAAGAAAGAACAAGAAATTTGAGTGGACTGAAAAGCATGAAAATGCTCTCAAGGCCCTCAAGGATTACCTATCCTCAGCCCCAGCGTTAATGAAACCAGTAAGTACAGCCCTTGTTAAGGATCATGAAGGTACACAACATCCTGTATATTGTGTAAGTAAAAGT
Source organism: Helianthus tuberosus (assembly GCA_030545235.1). Classification (NCBI taxonomy): domain Eukaryota; kingdom Viridiplantae; phylum Streptophyta; class Magnoliopsida; order Asterales; family Asteraceae; genus Helianthus; species Helianthus tuberosus. Next base: position 130,210,008 of record CM060387.1, read on the forward strand.
TTGCTTGATGCTGAATTCAGGTATTCTCATTTAGAAAAACTTATCCTTGCTTTAATTATGGCATCTACTAAACTTCGCCATTATTTTGAAACACATGTTATTATTGTTAAAACTAACTTTCCAATTAAAAATGTTCTCAAGAAACCTGAAATGTCAGGAAGGATGGAAAAATGGGTAGTCAAGCTTAGTGCCTACGATATCAGATATGAACCAAGAACTGCCATTAAATCTCAGGCCTTGGCTGACTTTGTGGCTGATTTCAGTAGTGATCTACAAAGGGAAGCTGAATTGGAAGTTCAACAGCTTGAAGAGACTAAGGATCTTTGGATACTCTTCACAGATGGAGCCTCTAATGTCAAAGGAACTGGACTAGGCATACTACTAAAATCGCCACAGGGGGACATAATACCCCACTCAATTGCTTGTGGGTTTCAAACTACTAACAATGAGGCTGAATATGAAGCCTTAATAGCTAGTTTGCAAATTGCCAAGCATATGAGGATCAGGTATCTTTTGGTACATGTAGATTCTTTATTAATCACTAACCACTTTAATGGTTCTTATGCTATTAAAGGTGAAAGACTAATCAAATATCTTGAGATAGTCAAGAAATTGGCAGACTCTTTTGCTTCTTTCAGTTTGACACATGTACTATTATGGGTAAATTCTGAGCTCATATCCTGGATAATATCTTAAATTATATCTTGCTTGTATGATATATGTTCATGTCCGGGATGCTGATTCAGGATATTGGTAACATCCTGAATGGTATCCTGAGGATTACTAACGGATTATGTGCAGGAGTATGAGTCCAAGCTGGTAACGTTCGTGAGGACCCTTTCCCCGGAAGACTCGGTCTAAGTCGTTCAAAAGAAGACGTTGAAGCCGCTTTATTCGGTCCATAACGTTAACTATGGAATATTCGGAAGCATCCCCCGTTTATAGGAGTTTTTGTTTATATTTCTTAGCTATAAATAATTGGATAAATCAGATCGAATAGGACACAACAACACTCACTACTTTCTAACACTTTTCTCTCTCGCAACTTTCACTCTCACTCTCACAAAAAGTATTGTAACACTTAGCGATCTGATCAATATACTGCACTGTATCCTGACGTTTAAAGCAATAAGAAGAACAAGGCAGTTGCGATTGTCAGCTCCCGAGGTTTTGTGCCGGCGATCTAGATTGATCAAGGGCTTTACTCGTATATCTCGTGTCACCCCCTTTACTTTTTGCTCATAGTTTGATCGCAGATACAGCTCAATATCCTGAGCCGTATCCTGGAAACTGTTTTTGCAAACAACTTAATCAGCGTATTTTCAACACACTTTCTTAGCACACTACCTCACATAACTAATTTGATCACTTAATTGCTTCGGTAATTTTTGACCAAAACAATTTGGCGCCCACCGTGGGGCAAGTGGTGCTATCATTACTAAAAACTTTTGCGAAATCGTTACTTGGTTTTCTATTCTCAAAACTTTTTGCCACACTATTTACAATGGCCTCAAGATCAAACATGAGCTCCTCCACCGTGTCTGCTACAACCTCTGCTACCATTGGTTCAATGCTTCCACCACCTCCTCCAAGGATGCAAGCTTCTTCACAACCTCAGGATATTATCCCTACTCAGAACATTCAGGGATCTGGTCCTGTTCTGGCTTCTAATGATGAAATTCTAACTTTGTTTGGTAGTGTACAGGAACAGATGAGGCAACAACAAGAAACCAACCAAATGCTAATGAGAGAAATACAACTCTTGAAATCTAGCTCAAGCAGGCCCGCTGAGGATAATGTCACTCCTTTACTGCCCAGAGCCTTGAACTTCAGTTCGGCCGTACATACTGAGGATAACAGGGGAAATATTGTGCCTAGCCATCCTCAGAATCATACTCCTGAAATACCCTCCTCGGTCAGGATGTCAACTGTGAGGAGCTCAGGATATGCTTCAGGATATGGCCAGAATCCTCAGACTGGTAACATGTCAAACAATAATATTATTGCTACTAACAATAGTGGATCTTTGCAGGATGCAGGTATGATGACAACATTTACTAGGGAGCTTCAAAAATTGAAGGACATGATATCCAGTGTACCCGGAGTGGTCCAGCCAATTCCGGAGGTGTCCCAAGACAGCCACAGGATATCTCGCTTTGCATATCCTATCTGTGATGCTGAAATCCCAAAAAGATTTCAAACCCCCAACATGAAGCTCTATGATGGAACTACGGATCCTGAAAAGCATATTGCCCAGTATAGGGAAAGAATGGAGATTAACCCTATCCCTCTGGAGCTCAAGGAAGCATGCCTATGCAAGGGTTTTGGTTCTACCTTAACAGGATCGGCCTTGAAATGGCTCTTAAATGTTCCTCCTCATTCGATTACATCATTTGCTCACCTAGTGAATTTATTTAATAGTCAATTTTCTTGTAGTCGAAGTTTTGAAAAACTAACAAGTGATCTCTACAGGATAACTCAAGGACCTCAGGAATCCTTAAGAGATTATGTGAACAATTTTAGCCGAGAATCCTTAAATATTCCACATCTTGATGTTGCAACAGCTGTGGAGGCTTTCAAGATAGGGCTGCAAAAAGACTCTCAATTTTACCAAGATCTTGTAATGAACCCATCCAGGAACTTGGATGAAGCTCGAAACAGGGCCCTAAGATATATTCGACTGGAGGATGACAAAAAGATGCAAGAGAGGATGAACTCGTCCACCACTTATGAGTCAACTAATAGGAAGTCAGAATCCTCATTTAAACCATATCGCTCTAAGCCGTAGGGTAGAAATGACAACAAGAAAGTGAATGTTGTTGAAGACGAGGATCCTGAAGAATATCCTGAATTATCTGAATATTGTTTTTCTGTTAACATACCTGAATTAATGTATGCTATGCAGGGTTTAGGAGACAAAGCTAGGTGGCCTCGAAAGAATCAACAAAAAGCTGATTGGAAGGATAAGTCTAAATGGTGTGCCTTCCATGATGCTCTCGTAATAACATTATATGTGGCTAACCATTTTGTACACAGGATATTGGTGGATAATGGCAGCTCCATCAACATAATCCAACTAGAAACTTTGAAAAGAATGAATGTATCTCTAATGGATATCACTTCCAAATCCACCGTGCTTGTTGGGTTCAGTGGAGAGGCTAGGAACACAGTGGGAGAGATAAAGTTACCAGTATATGTTGAAGGGGTCAACTCAATACAACGTTTTTGTGTGATGGACTCCCTATCCTGCTATAACATCATACTGGGCAGGCCATGGATCCATGATGTGAAGGCTGTGCCATCAACTTATCATCAATGCATCAAGATCCCTACCCCTTGGGGGGTTGTCAAGGTTGATAGTGATCAGCAGGAGGCGAAAGAATGTTACTCATCCTCAATGAAATCCTCAACTAAGCCTAATGCAGCATAGCAATTAAAGATGCGGGCCCAGGATATCGTCGAGGCTTCAGAGCAGGATATGAAGAAAATTATCCTGGATCAGGATAATCCAGATATCTCGGTGCTCGTAGGAACCAATATCCCTCAGGATATTGAAGAACAGTTAACTAACTTTTTGAAGTGCAGGATGTCGACATTCGCGTGGAAGCACGAGGATATGACAGGCATTTCGAAAGATATTATAACACATAAGCTCGGTATTGACAGATCATTCAAACCTGTCCAACAAAAGAGGAGGAAGTTTGCTCCGGAGCGAAATATGATCATTCAGGAAGAAGTAGAGAGGCTATTGAAATCTAAGATGATCAGAGAAGTCAAGTTTCCAAGATGGCTAGCAAATGTAGTCGTGGTACAGAAGAAAAATGGGAAATGGAGAGTCTGTGTAGATTACACAGACTTGAACAAGGCTTGTCCCAAAGACCCATTTCCTCTTCCTCATATTGATGCAATGGTGGATGCTACTGCCGGCCATGAGATGTTAACCTTCATGGATGCATCCTCAGGATTTCAGCAGATTCAAATGGAACCTTTGGACCAGGAGGATACTGCCTTCATGACACCAACATGTATTTATTGTTATACTGCTATGCCTTTTGGTTTGAAAAATGCAGGTGCAACATACCAGAGATTGGTAAACATGATGTTTAAAGACAAGCTGGGGGACACCATGGAGGTATACATCGACGATATGGTGGTAAAATCTAAAAAGGCTGAGGATCATCTCCAGGATATTAAGGGAGCATTTGATATCCTGGATCAGTATAACATGAAACTAAATCTTGCTAAGTGCCATTTCGGAGTGGGGGCAGGAAAGTTTCTAGGGTATATGGTGACCAAAAGAGGAATAGAGGCAAGCCCGGAGCAGATTAAAGCTATCTTGGATATCAAATCACCTTCAGATATGAAGGATGTTCAATGGTTAACAGGGCGAGTAGCAGCATTGAACAGATTTATCTCAAGATCCTCTGAGAAATGCAAGGAATTTTACGATATCCTGAAGAAAAACAAGAAGTTCGAATGGGGGGAGAAGCATGAAGCAGCCCTGCAGGATTTGAAGCAGTATCTTTCAACCGCACCCCTATTGATGAAGCCTGAGAATGGTGAACCACTGTCCCTATACCTCGCAGTATCAGGGAATGCTGTAAGTGCCGTCCTTATAAAGGATCATGAAGGTCAGCAATATCCTGTCTATTATGTTAGTAAAAGTTTATTAGATGCTGAAACTAGATATTCTCATTTAGAAAAGTTAATATTGGCTCTAGTTATGGCATCAACAAAGCTTAGACATTACTTTGAGACACATAGAATTCATGTTAAAACCAATTATCCTGTTAAAAATGTGCTTAGGAAACCCGAGATGTCAGGCAGGATGGCTAAGTGGTCAGTGAAATTAAGTGCTTATGACTTAGTATATGAACCTAGAAATGCCATAAAATCACAGGCTCTAGCTGACTTTGTGGCTGATTTCAGTAGTGATATCTAGGATGAAGTAGATCTAGAAGTCCAACAATTAGGAGAATCCTCAGGATCCTGGACATTGTACACTGATGGAGCATCTAATGTTAGAGGAGTAGGATTGGGAATACTACTAAAATCGCCACAGGGGGACATATTACCCCAGGCTATTAGGTGTGAATTTCCTGCTACTAATAACGAAGCAGAATATGAGGCTTTAATTGCAGAATTAGAGTTGGCTAAAAATATGAATATCAAGAATTTGCAAGTATATGTTGACTCCTTGTTAATCACTAACCATTTTAATGGATCTTATGCAGTTAAAGGTGAGAAGTTAATCGAATACCTCGATATTCTCAAAAAATTAGCAGGATATTTCGATGTTTTTACACTTGAACAGGTACCAAGAGAGGATAATGCTGAAGCAGATGCCTTGGCAAACTTAGGATCATCAGTCAGGATACCAGAGGGAACCCATATACCGATACTTCATATCCTATATCCTACTATGGATCCCTTCAAAGCTCAGGATAAGGAGGTAACAAGCATTCAGGATCCTGGTCATGATCCTGATAAGGATACTGAATCCTAGATGGCTCCAATCATAAGATATCTCAAGGAAGGACGCATCCCTAGAGACGAAAATCCTAAGGCATTTAGGATGAAGGTATCGCGATTCACCATTATAAATAATGTTTTATACAAGAAATCTCTTGCAGGACCATACCTGAGGTGCTTGGAGGATCTTGAAACTAAGGAAGTGCTTCAGGATATACATGAAGGGGATTGTGGTAACCACACTGGGGGCAGGTCATTATTCTCAAAAGTATTAAGAACAGGATACTATTGGCCGATAATGAAGAAAGATGCTACAGAATATGCTCGAAGATGTGATGCATGTCAAAGGCACAGTAACATACTACATCAACCAGCTGAACCACTATATCCTATAGCTTCCCCTTGGCCATTCATGAAATGGGGGATGGACATAGTAGGGAAATTACCAAAAGCTCCAGGAGGAAAAGTCTTTATGCTGGCAATGACTGATTATTTCTCTAAGTGGGTTGAAGCTGAAGCATTTGTTCAAGTTAGAGACCAAGAAGTAGTATCCTTCATAAGGAGGAATATCCTAACCAGATTTGGAGTACCAGCTGAAATCATTTGTGACAATGGATCCCAGTTTATAAGCAAAAGGACTACTGACTTTTGCAAGAGTTGGGGAATCAAAATGATCACGTCTACTCCAGTACATCCTCAAGCAAATGGACAAGCTGAATCCTCGAACAAGATAATTGTCAACAACTTGAAGAAGCGATTAGGAGCTAAGAAAGGAAGATGGGCAGGAGAACTACCCTTTGTTTTGTGGGCTGATAGAACAACAATAAAAAGTGCAACTGGCCAAACTCCATTATCCTTAGTATTTGGGGCAGAAGCAGTGATCCCAACAGAAATGGTGATACCTACGGCAAGATCTATCCTCCGGGATCCTGAGCGGAATCCTGAAGCTATGTGCCAAGAATTAGACACTGTGGATGAGACAAGAGATGCAGCAAAGCTAAGGATGGCAGCATATCAACAGAGGATATCCAGAGCATACAACAAGAATATAAGGACTAGGAGGTTTCAAGTTGGGGATTGGGTGTTAAGAAAAGCTTTTCAGAATACTACTAATCCTGCCGATGGAAAATTAGCTCCAAAATGGGAAGGACCCTATGAGATTGAATCAAAAGCGGGAAAAGGAGCATATCGACTCAAGAATATGGAAGGGGATATGCTACCAAGATCCTGGAATGCTATACATCTGAAGCTCTATTTTAAGTGAGTTTAAAATTTAATTTCTAACTCAGGATGGTATGAATTCTATCTCTTTTCAATATATTTGAGTTTGTTTATTCTTTCGAACCCAATACTGACTTAAGCATCGAAGGGGTGTCAGCCAAGCTAACACCCACCTTAGTTTAAGGTTGTTTTGCAGGATATATTCCAGGATACACACTCAGAATAACTCGAAAGATTAGAGGATTGGCCCCCTCTCTCACGATTAGGGGATCCTGATCCCTTCATAGGTTTAAAGGTATTCACCTTTCTCTTGAATTGGGTTTAAACACCCCGCCTGGAGCGCAAGTTATCCAGGGATAGTTCAAGATAGCGGGACCAGTCCATGTAAAAGTGGCTGACAATTTCGTTATTATTGGCTATATCCTGGATCCTCAAGGTATATGAGGATTGATCACCCTCTCTCACGAAAGAGTATTTTCATACTCTCTAAGGTTTAAAGGTTTTCACCTTTCTAAGTCTTGGAGTTTATACACTCCCGCCTGTAGCACATGAAAATCAGGGTTTATCCCCAGGATATCAGGGTTTATCCCCAGGATATTAAGGGTTTATCCCCAAGATATTAAGGGTTCATCCCAGGATATTAAGGGTTTACCCCAGGATATTCAGGATTTATTCAGTAAAGCCAAAGTATAACTATGTTTACATTCTTATGTTGAACACAGGGGACATACATTATACAATTTAGAGGATGGATTCGAACTTATAAGTGTACACAGGGGACATCCCTGTGATTGAAGATTGGAATTGACTCTCTGGGAATATTTGGTATGATCCCTCCTTTTTATTTGGATAACTTGAGGCAGTATCCTGGATAGGATATCTCTCAGGATATTCTTACAATGTGTTCCCAAAATTGTTCAAACTAAACTATTTTCATAAGTAAGATTTATGCACTAAAATAGTAACAACAGAAATAAAGCCAAAAGAAAGTTATATTATTAACATATCAAAAGTTGTGCTTCTGGTTTCACCTCAAACCAAGGTTCATCCACCAAAAGCACGATTAGTCCCATACCATATGTACTTAACAGTTGAAAGTTTTGTCTCAAATTGAGACCCATCCACCTCCAACTGTTATATTATCCAAAAAGTAAAGCATACTAACATTGATAACCAAGGGCTTCGTCCTAAAACTCAGGATCCCTCCACCTTTGTCCATCATATTGTTCAAATGCAAGAAAAGTAAAGTGCAGAAAAAGTAAATTGTTTTGGGGTTACAGACCAACGATCAAATTTAAAAAAGTGGGCTCTGGCCTAGGCATCAATATCCATCATCGCCCACTTAAATGCCCTCACACAGCAGCATCTTCACCAGCCTTCTCCGTCTTCTCAGCCCTAGCATCCTGACCAGCATCCGTCCCAACATCCTTTTCTTCTCCAGCCTTATCCACCACCTCTGCTGACTTAGAGGATTCACCAGCTTCAGCAGGATATGGCACAGCCTTGCCTCCAAGCTCCTTCAGCTTTGCCACCCAAAATTCAACCGGCCAGGATGGGCACTCAAGGCCTGTCTCCTTGGCCTCATAAGCCATCTTAATGCGAGCTTGTAGCAGAGAGACAATGGCAGAGGCTTTGATCCCTTCCCGGAAAGAGACCATGGCCTGTTCATGCTCCATTTGGACGGTAGCCAGTTTGATTTCAGCATCCTGGGTGACCTTCAGCTTGTCCTCGTAATGTCGAGTCTTCACCTCGGCAATGGCCCCTTGGTCGGCAACAGTGGTCTCAAGCTGTTTGATCCTGGCCTCCTGAAACTTGTTTGTGCTGCAAGCGTCGGTGTAAAGATGAAGCAGATGCTGGAGGCCCTGTAAGTCAAAATTCATGTATAAGTCAAAATATATTAACTAGGATATCCTGTCAGGATATCCTATCAGGGTATGTGTGCAGGATATAGTCGTAGGATATTACCTTGTTGAGGAAGGATGTCATCGGTTCTAAGGAATCAGTGAAGCTGAGTTCTTCGTATGAGAACCCCTCAGGACCTGGAGTGCTGACCTCAGAACATTTCCTCTTCTTGGAGGTGGAAGCACGGGTTCTCGGAGTAGGCTTGGGAGCCGGGAGCGGCTTGGAGCTGGTAATAGCAGGAGTTTCTTTCTTAACATCGACTGGAGTAGGGTAGCTATCAAGCTCATCAAGGTCCAGGAAGACTGGAACTTTGCTGGAGTCTGCATACAGGGAGTGAAATTCTTTCCTAAATATATCAAATAAAAACATGTATGGAGGATATCGTGCAGGATCATTACCAGACATGTTTGCACTGGAAAGGGGGCTTGGAGATGGTGGAGATGGATTAAAACTCCTTTCAGCCTCTGGGAGGAGTCTGATAGCGTCAATTCTCTTCTGTGAGTCAGCTAGGGGAGGTGCAAGCTTCCTGAAATCGGCTGTGTACAAGAAAATAATAAGAAAAATTATTAGTACAAGATATGAAACAGGATATAAAGCAGGATCATCCTTAAACCCTAAATCCTACCCTTTCTCAACAACTTCACCAGATATTCTGTTCCACCAGGGATTGAGTCTCTTTTTACAAAGAAGAATTTGGATTGCCATTTCTCCTCATTCCTGGTGGCACGAAGTATCAGCGGATCGCCGGAGGTAGAATAGAACAAGAATCTACAGGAACCATGGCATCTAAGCCGATATGCTAAGGGGAGGTCATGAACAGAAAGGTCAGGAATATGATTTTTCTTATCTGATCAAGAACGGACAAGACTCGCCAGAGCATTGGCATTGTTTGGCTAAAATAGATTTTTGTGGTATTAAAGAAATCAGTGATGAAATCGGGAAAGGGAAACTGCAATCCTAAGGTGAAGGGAAAGGCATTGAAACATAACCACTCGTCGGAAACCATGTCTGACCGGATTTCCCGGTCAAACGGCCAGAACACCGTCCCTTCCGGGAAGATGCCGGAGGATTTGAGAGCCGACAAGTGGGCACTATCGAAGGAGCATATCTCTTTCTCCGGTTCTTGGATAAGATTCTGGGGGATGAACGTGGGAGCAGAGTCACCGGAGCTCGATCTTGTTTGTCTCATAGTGCCGGAATACTGAACAGAATAAAGGAGAAAGATGGGATTGAGAGAGAAATGTTTACCTTTTTTATCTTCGGTAAAGGTTAAAAGAAGATGAGGATGAGAAGTTATAGGGAGGTAATGAGTAATTATAGACTAAGCGGTTACAAGCTGTCACATCAAGGTCCAATCTCTTAATTGCCTTGTTATTCGTAAAAAATATAACCGTTAGTGCCAGGATACTAAACGGTAACATTTTTTGGGGACAATTGTTATGGGTGAAATTCTGAGCTCATATCCTGGATAATATCTTAAATTATATCTTGCTTGTATGATATATGTTCATGTCCGGGATGTTGATTCAGGATATTGGTAATATCCTGAATGGTATCCTGAGGATTACTAACGGATTATGTGCAGGAGTACGAGTCCAATCTGGTAACGTTTGTGAGGACCCTTTCCCCGGAAGACTCGGTCTAAGTCGTTCAAAGGAAGACGTTGAAGCCGCTTTACTCGGTCCATAACGTTAACTATGGAATATTCAGAAGCATCCCCCGTCTATAGGAGTTTTTGTTTATATTTCTTAGTTATAAATAATTGGATAAATCAAATCGAATAGGACACAACAACACTCACTGCTTTCTAACACTTTTCTCTCTCGCAACTTTCACTCTCACTCTCACAAAAAGTATTGTAACACTTAGCGATCTGATCAATATCCTGCACTGTATCCTGACGTTTAAAGCAATAAGAAGAACAAGGCAGCTGCGATTGTCAGCTCCCGAGGTTTTGTGCCGACGATCTAGATTGATCAAGGGCTTTCCTCGTATATCTCGTGTCACCCCCTTTACTTTTTGCTCATATTTTGATCGCAGATACAGCTCAATATCCTGAGCCGTATCCTAGAAACTGTTTTTGCAAACAACTTAATCAGCGTATTTTCAACACACTTTCTTAGCACACTACCTCAGATAACTAATTTGATCACTTAATTGCTTCGGTAATTTTTGACCAAAACAGGTACCCAGGGAAGAAAATGCAGAAGCTGATGCTTTAGCCAACCTTGGATCATCATTGAAGATCCCAGAGGATATTAAAATTCCCATGATCCACATTTTGGCTCCTGCTATTGAGGATCACACAACTATGGAAATAGTGGAGGATTCTGCAATCATACCTAGTGATGATGCATAGTCAAATTCAGGATCACGGATCCTTCCAATCATGAGATATATACAACATGGAGAGATTTCTACAGGAGAAAATCCCAGAGCTTTCAAAGTGAAGGTATCTCAATTTACAATATTAAATAACATGTTATATAAACGATCTCTTGCAGGTCCATATCTAAGGTGCATCGAGGATCCTGAAATCCAAGAAGTTCTTAAGGATTTTTATGAAGGAGATTGTGGAAACCACACTAGGGGCAGAGCACTGTTTTCAAGGATCCTTAGGACAGGATACTATTGGCCTACTATGAAGAAGGATGTTGTGGATTATGCCAAGAAATGTGATGCTTGTCAAAGACATAGCAATATCCTTCATCAACCAGCAGAGCTCCTGCATCCTATATCCTCTTCTTGGCCATTCATGAGAAGGAGAATGGATATAGTTGGTAAACTTCCAAAAGCACCAGGAGGAAAAGTGTTTATGCTTGCCATGAATGGTTACTTTTCCAAATGGATAGAAGCTGAAGCATTTGCACAAGTCAGAGAAAAATAAGTGATATCCTTTATTAAAAGAAACATTATTACCAGATTTGGTATTCCTTCTGAAATTGTTTGTGATAATGGATCCCAATTTATTGAGAGTAGAACTACTAACTTTTGTGACAGTTGGGGGATTAAGATGATAACATCAACACCAGTCCATCCACAAGCTAATGGTCAGGCAGAATCATCCAACAAGATCATCATCAACAACTTGAAGAAGAAGCTTGGATCCAAAAAGGGGAAATGGGCAGAAGAGCTACCATATGTTTTATGGGCTGATAGAACAACTCCCAAGAATGCTACTGGCCAAACTCCATTTTCTTTAGTGTTTGGAGCTGAATCAGTGATCCCTACAGAGATGGTAGTCCCTACTACAAGAACAAGCATCCGTGATCCTGAAGGAAATGCTGAAAACTTGGTTCAACACTTGGATACCATAGAAGAACTCAGGGATTTGGCAAGGATAAGATTAGCTAGCTATCAACAAAAGATGGCTGGAGCTTATAACAAGAATGTCAGGATCAGAAAGTTTCAAGTTGGTGACATGGTATTGAGGACAGCATTCCAAAATACCACAAATCCTGCTGATGGCAAGTTAGCACCAAAGTGGGAAGGCCCCTATCTTATTGAAGCTGAGGCAGGAAAGGGGGTATATCGGTTATTAACAATGGAAGGTGATTTTCTACCAAGAACTTGGAATGTTGTCCATTTAAAAAGATACTTCATGTAAAAAGGATCCAGGATCCTTAATCATTCTCATGTCCGGTATACACAAAGGATCCTTAGAGGATATATGATCCTCATTCTGGTAATGATTTGATTTGATTCTAATCTACCTAATCCTTTAATTTATTTGATTAAAAGGAGAAGGATCCAGTATCCTTTGTCCTTTTTCACTAAAGTTCTGAGTTTTGCAGAAGTTCATGCATCCTTGACAAAGGATTAAGTATCCACAGAAGTATCCTAAGTTTTATGGGCTTGTCCCCAGTTTTATGGGTTTATCCCCAGTCTTTGGGCTTGTCCCCAGTTCAAGGTATCCACTACCTTCTTCGAATCAGGTTCTTACACCTTCGCCAGTAGCGCACGATTATCCTGGTGCAGTTAAAGGCAATGGGACCAATACCCGCTTTAGGGGCTGACAATTTCATTGTACTGGCTGTATTCAGGATCCTAAGTATAATGGTAGACGTACCATACATCAGTTCCTAAGGTTTCTAACATTTTCACGTTAGCTAAGGTTTTGGCATCTTCATATCACTAAGTTTGGATAGTCGCCAGTAAGGGCCATACTCCAGTTTACACAAGATCCTTTGGGCTTGTCCCCAGTTTTTGGGCTAGCCCCCAGTTTTTTGGGATTGTCCCCAGTTTTTTGGGCTTGTCCCCAGTTTATTGGGCTTGTCCCCAGATTGTTGGGCTTGTCCCCATACACTAATTCTTTCTTTTACAGGTTGGCTTAGTCCCAAGTTATTTCTCATTTCAGGATTCTAAAGTTAAACAGTTAAGGATCCTGGATCCTAGCTTTCCACAAGGGTTTGTCTTATAATTGTTCCAATTGTATTCTTTAAGGATATAGGATCCTAACTTGGATTCTCTGGTATGATCCTTATTTACATTATATTTTTCTTGGTTTATCGATGTTACCCTTATTCTTTGACAACAGGATGTATGATCCTAAAATTAACTTGCTTTTTTAAAACTTTTCGATTAAAGGATATCTGTCACACCCCGATTTCCACGTGTCACCGGTGGGCCCGGTGGGGGAGTATCGTGACGTAGTTGGCAACACAATGGTCAAACAACACAATTATATAAATGCACAGCGGAAGCAAGAGATAAATATATTACATTCCGAATATAAGTAATGTCAAAGTATTACAACGGAAGGTAAAGGATCCACAGGCGGATCTTAAAACACATCACTTGTTCAACAGACTTTAGACGCCTAGGACTTGCAAGATTCCTTATTAGCGCCCTGAGCTTCCAGCCAATTACGTTCAGTACCTGTCACTTAACCTTTTTGGAAAATACGTCAGTTTTCACTGGTAAATACACTCAACCGACTCATTTGAAAAGAGTTTAAGAAAATTGGTTTGAATGCACGTGGCACAAAATATCATTTATAATTTGATTAAAATGCACAGAGGCAAAATTAACTTTTTTAACTTGGAACAATTATAGTTATAACCTTGTATACAGATTTACATGTTCGTTGTACGTTCAGGGCCCGATGTAGAAACCGAGTCAAGATTAACAGACACGCCACAAGTATAGGCCCACAAGAGAGTGGGATACCGTTATTACTTAGTAACTGTCAGGTGTATGCCTACACCCCGTACCTAAGACGTGGCCATTTTATAATACAATGATGTCAAGGATATCCGGGACATGGTCATTAACCCCTAAAGGCTTTTATTTCAAACAATACAGATTAAACCATTTAATCACAATCCGATTAAACATTCAATACCCGACCAAGCGGTATCATTATACCGTATTCCAAGCCCGTATAGGGAAAATAAGTTAAGAGTATTTACCTGAGCTAGCTCCTGTCTTAATTAGCAAGAATCTAATAACTCAGCCGTATTCACTTAAGTAAGCGTAGGTACCATTTACCGAAATGCTCTAGTCTGGAATGATGGTATAAATAATCAATTAGAATGCTAACGGGTCTTTAATTTAGCTTAAGCTTAGACCGGTTAGACTTAAGGGAATATACGGTTTGTACGCACAATTAAGCGAAGACCGGAATAGAATGTGATTTAAACCCGACATGTTCAGAGACTTGTCTTATATGGGTATTTCATACACATTCTGGATTTTGGGATAAAACCGTTAAGGTTTGCCCATTTCGGCTAATTTATGTAAACTTGTTACATAAACCGAACCGTACGCGTAAGAAGCGTGACGGGTATTCATGAGAGCTATATACAGGTTTCCTAAGTTAATTTATGCCTCAAATATGTTGTGACATCAGGAAGATGTCTTTCATTATGCCCGAAACAAGTTTAAACACAAACTATGCCCCGTAGGGGTAGTTTGGTCATTTTAAAGTTTGTAAAAGAGTTTAGATGTTTAACTGAGTTACAGGTCTGATGTAAACAACAAACATACTAAATTTGATAAGTTATATCAGTAGGCTAAAGCATATATGTGAAATTTATCATTTTTAACCAAGCTATGCCCCGAAGGGGTATTTTGGTAATTTCACATAAGCCGAAAAGCTCGAAAACGAAGTCTGAGTTAATCGACCTTTGCTTACTGTTAAAATATCATAATTTTCCTCATATATCAGTAGGTATCAACCCGGGTATGTCCAATATGATTTTAAGGCATACCATGCGTTAAAAACGCTAATTATGGCGATTAAAGGCCATTTCCGGGTTCGATACTTAAATCTGATATTTTTATATTTCCAGAAGGCTTAAAATAACTTATTTATCATATGTGATCAGTAGCAAAAGGTTTGGAGTCGTTTAGATAAGTAAAACTCATTTTATGGCCCGTAAGGGCAAAACCGACAATTACCGGATTAAGCCTACGACTACTAGTTATGCTCAGCCTAAAATTAATTAAAAATCTTTAAAAATCCCAAAATAATATATTACATCAGTGGGTATTAAGTTTGATACCAAAAAGTAGGCTTAACTAGGCTATATGCGAATTACGCCGTTTTATTAACATAAAGCTTTAATTTTGCGATATTGAGCATAACTCTTAATCTATAAGTCAAACTGATGTCAAACTTTGCATACAAGTTTATATACCAGTAACTAAGGTTTCTACACTTTTACATTTTCATAAATCATGTTTTAAGGTAATAAGGGCATAATGGTCAACATATGAGCAATTAACGGAAATATGCATATTAATTGGATAACTAGTGAACCAAGGTGTGTAATCACAGAGGGTTGCTCTAACAAGTAACCTAATCCAATTTAAGCTCTGAGGCATTTCTAAAACATACCCAAACGGGTCAGAACTGAAAGTCAAAGTGAAAGTCAAACTATGTGACTTTCGGTTCCGAACCGGGTCTAAACAGGAAATAGTCGGGTTGAACATGTTTGGACATGTTCTTATACTTACCCACATAAATACCAACTCATAACTACTTTCAATTCGAGATATGACTGAGCCATTATTGACTAATCTCGAAGTCAAACCGTAATTACGACGGTTTGACTTTTAGCTAATTAACCAAGCTAAACTCAAATAAAGAAGAACTAGAAGACTTACAAGAGTCCTATGCATGACTTAAGATCAAATGGACCTGCTTGAGAGCTCCAGGAATGATCAAACAATGCAGAAGAAGGTGTGAGGAGTTGTGTTGCACAAGGTGGCCTTTTATAGTGAATTACATACCACAAATCTTTGACAACAAGGTCTAGGACACACCACAACTCATCAACATGTGTCTCTAAGGCTTAGGGGGTGTCTAGGGGCCAAGTGAGAAGTGAAAAATCGTTTAAAATCGATTATAAGTGCAAAGGCAGACAAGTCCCCTAAGAACTCGGAACTGGCTGATCAGGTGAAGCAGTCGCGTAGCGCGACTGCATAAGCAGTCACGCTCGCGCTACGCGAGCCCTATGTGACATCCCACAAAACTTTTAAAATTGCAGTTTTGGTCCTTGGCTCTTCAAACCTCGATTAGGCACTTGTTTATTGCATTTTGAGCCCTCGTAATTGATCTATAAGGGCCTCAAGACATATACCCACTTTGTTAAGTCCCCGGGTAACTTTATTGTTACCCGAAAAGGCCTAACTTTCAACGTTGACGCTTTAACCCCTCGCACACGAATTCGATCATAACTTTCTCATACGTTAACGAAACTTTACGAAATTTAAATCGTGCATTCTAGTGAGCATGATTAACATTTACAAAGCTTCGGGTTTGTCAAAAGGTCACTCAGAGGTATATCTTTAAACATGTTGACACATTTAACCCCTGTAGTTTGTAATCTCTCACTTTTAGCTTCGTATGATCCATGATTTATTCGTTTGAAGGTATGAGCATCGTGTAGGGTTAATGTACATTATATTTATTCACAGTTGACACTTAGAATACGTATTTTCACATACTTTCCATGTTTGTCAACTTTAGTCCTTCTATAATATTTCTTTCACACGTTTAAACATTTGACACGTGTCTACACATTATAGGACGTGAATTTTCGAGGTGTTACATCCTCACCCCCTTAAAATAAATCTCGACCCGAGATTTACTGAAATAAATAAGGGTACTTTTCTTTCATCGTGGATTCAACCTCCCACGTGTATTCGGGACCTCTACGGGCATCCTATTTGACCTTCACAATAGGTACATGCTTCCTTCGAAGCTTCTTTACCTGTCGATCTTCAATCGACAAAGGTTTTTCAACAAATTTCAAGTTCTCGTCTATATGCACATCTGTATGTGGTATAACCAGTGATTCCTTAGCGAAACACTTCTTCAGATTGCAGATGTGGAACACTTTGTGAATTCCACTGAACTCTCCCGGTAAGTTTAACTTATAGGCAGCTAACCCGACACGTTTGATAACCTCGAAAGTTCCTATGTATCTCGGGCTTAGCTTGCCTTTCTTACCTAACCGCATCACTCCCTTCCAGGGTGACACTTTAAGTAGGACTTTGTCACCTACTTCGAAGTGAAAATCCTTACGCTTTGGATCAGCGTAACTCTTCTGCCTATCCCGGGCAGCTTTGAGACGGTCACGAATCTGGACAATCTTGTCCGTTGTTTCGAACACTATCTCTGGTCCTGATAACTGGACATCTCCAATTTCCGCCCAACAATTAGGCGATCTACACTTTCTACCGTATAATGCCTCAAAAGGCGCAGCCTTAATGCTGGTATGGTAGCTATTGTTGTAGGAGAATTCGATTAATGGTAGGTTCTTATCCCAACTACCACTCAAATCGATCGCACATGCACGTAGCATGTCTTCCAATGTTTGAATAGTACGCTCACTCTGACCATCAGTCTGAGGATGGTAAGTCGTACTAAAATTCAAACGTGTGCCCAAAGATTGTTGGAAACTCTTCCAAAAATGTGACGTGTACCCAGTATCTCTATCAGAGATAATAGCTACAGGTATGCCATGCAAGGCTACAATCTTATCAACGTATAACTGGGCTAACATATCGGAGCTATAAGTCTCCTTGATGGGTAAGAAATGTGCGGACTTAGTCAGTCTGTCAACTATAACTCATATCGTATCATTTCCTTTTCTTGTCTTGGGTAACTTGGTAATAAAATCCATAGTTACCATTTCCCACTTCCACGTAGGAAGTTCAGGCTGTTGTAGCAAGCTTGACGGCTTTTGATGCTCGGCTTTGACTCGCGCACATGTCAAGCATTTAGCTACATAGGTGGCTTCAGACTTTTCAAGCCTATCCACCAAAATTTGACCTTAGATCCTGGGTAGCTGATGGCACATTCTTAATCGTTGCCTAATTAGGGTTGCGGCATTTAATACGTAAGTAATGTGAACCGTCTTTCTTATTTAATAACATAAAACCCTCAGAATATTGAGTCAGGCTATATGTGCCTATGTTTTAAAACCTACTAAATCAAGGTTTCGATTTTTTTTTTTCATAATCAATATGGAGTTTTCATAATACTCCAGCCCACAGCGGGATGTTAATCTTAGTTCTACCTGTCTTCCAGGAGGTAAGCAGGGGGAACTTTTGAGAAGATAATTAAGATACAAGGAGGCTATAGAGATTTTCCATATCTCAGGCTCCAGTTCATCCATCATTATTCGTGTCAAATGAGTGACACCTTTATGTTATAAGTCCACGAATTCCTTAATCGGGAACATTTACTTGGAAAAAAAATTCCGTTTTTGGATATCTTCCTTGAATACTACTAGTCGACTTTAGTACAATATGACCATTGGGATATCTCAGGGGTTCCATGTATTAAACCTCCATGCTGATCAGACATGGAAATAATCTATGGGATACACTAGGATACGCCAATCCTCATATGACACTTTAATCAAACATAGTTTGGCATTCGCAGGCGATAGAAAACAATGAGAAAAATAATTAAAATAACATATGTTGTCGTACTCTATGCAAAGAAAGAGTGCTCTTAGATTTTCGGAAGGATTCCTTGCCGATACTAGAAGAGTCGGTTACTATGGTTTCCTTGGTAAGTTATACTTTGTGGATGATAATAAAAATTTGCTAAGTTTATGGTTCATGAAGATTTATTATTGCCCGTATTAAAAACAGGACACTTAGCAGATGTTATCATTGATAAATGATAAGGAAGTTTATTGTGCAAGTGCTTATATTAAATCAATAATGGAAGTTTCACAAACTAGGCACCTAGCTCAGTTGGCTAGGCGCGCGAAAGGGTGCGGCCTAGACCCAGGTTCGACTCCGGGGACGGCCAATTCCACCATTTTTTTTATGTTTAATTTTAATTAATCGTACGGATACGTGTAATTACGAGGGTTGTCTTATAAGGAGTCTTGATAATTAATTGCTTCTTATTACCCACAATATGGGCTTGATTTTTAAGGTAACCAGTCAATTTTTTTTTTCACTATTTTGAGTCCTTATTACTAAACGAATCAACTTCTTGGTTGCGATCCGTCAACTGCTATTCATCATCCTCATGGCTTTATACTAACCATGGTTTCATCAAACTATTCCGGCCAATAAGGCGCTAACATCCTTAATGAACGCCATTTTAAAAATTTATATTAATATCACTTAGCCTAGGTCACAAAAGACCATCAATGGCATTTAAGGGTTGGACCTAGTCCATCACCTTTTTGATAGGGGATCAAAAGTCACATCTGTCTTTATTATACTGATGAATTTGGATAGCTTGAAAGCTTGCCATAAGGATATCAGAAAAAGTGATTCATAATAGTTATAAAATATCAATTTAAGATTTGTTGGAGCATTTTCTAAAGTATCATCTCTTAGGCGTCCATCTGATTCCTAGGGCAGTTGGTCTTGATATGCCCCTTCTCGTTGCAACCATAACAGGTTGCATCCTTTATCTTCTTGCAATCCAGGGTTTTATGTTCCTTTGACTTGCAAATTCCACACGGTAGAGGATGAGACTCAAATCTGCATTTCCCCAGATGGTATTTCCTACAAGTTTCGCACCTGGTCTTCTCTCCCGACTGGTGGTTGTCTCTCTTGAACCCGGAACTCTTCTTATCTTCAGAATTCCTCTTCCTATCGGAGCGATGAGAATTCTCGTCCTCCCTTTTACGCTTTCCATCTTCAGAGACTTTGGTAGCCTTGTTTCTGACCACATCGAGTGTGAGAGATAGTGACAGATCTGCCGTTGACCTGAATGTAGTAGGTCTTGAAGCCTTAACACTGGCTTTGATTTCTGGGGCTAAACCCCCGATGAAGCGAGCAATTCGCTTGGGCTCTGGTGTTACAAGGTAAGGAACCAGTCTGGACAGGGTATTGAAACTGGTGAGGTAAGCTTGACAATCTAAGTTTGTCATCACCAATGATAAGAAATCAGATTCAATTCTTTCGACCTCGTGTTGAGGGCAGTAGTTCTCCATAATGAGAGCAACAAACTGTTCCCATGACATGTTGTAAAGTGGGATCTTCCCAGTAGCTTGAATGAGAGCCTTCCACCACGCTAGCGCCTCTCCCTTGAATGATTGGGATACATACTTCACTACATCCCTCTCAGCGCATCCGCTGATATCCACAATAGTATCCATCTCGTCCAGCCATGTCATACAGTCAATGGCTCCTTTCTCCCCTGTAAAATCCCGGGGTTTACATGACACAAAGTACTTGTAGGAGCAACCCTTATCACGGGGTCCTTTATTCAGTATGATTTGTTGAGACGGATCATTGTGATGGTTCGAGGAGCGACGATCGTCATCTCCATTCTTGGGATCATCTTTCTTGGGAGGTGGCTTGCTGTGAGCTTCAGAGTGTGTTTTAGGCTTTGAAGGTTGTGTAGATAGGGTCCTACTATACTCTTCGTACTGCCTTTTCAAAGCCTGTGTAACAGCGCCGTCTATGATCGCTTTCAATTCCGCACCTGTTAGATTTATTTGGGCGTCATTATTAACCTCCGCTGGATGACTATTACCCTCGTCTGAGTTAGCCATTACAATTTAACTGTTGCAGAAAACAAGGGCAATAGTTTATTTGGGAGTTTATTATGGAATTGCCCCTTAGGGTAATTCGCTAACCATGGTAAACGGAGACCACATTTGGTTAATTTATTTATCATATTTATTTAGGATTTCTATAATAATTTATCCTAATTATAAAACAATAACAGTTTTATTTGTGGCATAAAAGGCCTAGTCTCGTGGACATTCTTATTTAACCTATGATTTCAAGGAATCAAAACATTAAGGTATACTGGCACAATAGGCCTGGTCACAAGAACATTTATAAATTATGTGCTATGATTTCAGAGAATCAAAGCATTAAGGTTTGAACCTAGTTCATTACCTTTATCTGACAGGGAGTCATTGCTACCACTGTCTTTAGTCTCAGAGGGCATTCACTATAGCTCGTAGGCATTTCCCTTCTAAGGTATGTTTATTATATGATCATCTTCATTTGATGATAGTAGTCAGGATCGCATTGATCATACAGACTAATAGGCTTGAGCGTAGCTCACCACCATAGACAAGGAATCATAAAGATCAAATGTCAATGTCTCAAATGGACAATACATTATAGCCCGTAGGCATTATTTTACCAATATATGGTCAAAGTATGATCATCTTAATTGATGATCCAAACCCATGATTCAGAGATCATTAAGTTGGGTTAGGGATCTTTTTAAAGAATCCATATATATAAATGACGTGTGTGATTTTAACGAATCACGCCTGCCAGGAGTGTTAACATATTTACATATGTTAACAGGGATTCGAATCTTTTAAACATGTCTTACCATCATAGCCCGGCCTTAAAATGACCCGAAGGCTAGGTTTCACTCTTAAGATTCTTATTAATATTTATCGCAGGACAATCCTAAATTGAGGTGTTAAATATGGATCTGAATCTAATGATGGAACTACCATCTTGGCCCGTTCTTAAAATGACACGTGACTAGGTCTTGTCCTTTTTAGATTTTGCCATTTTGTTATAATGGTAGATCTTATAATATAGGAATGATAATTTAAACATAATCATTCCTTTAAAATTTAAACAAGTATATTGTTGCCCTAAACGGGACTTCTAATAAAAATTGATTTACCCATGCAAGTGCTTAATCAGAAAAATAACAAAGGACTCCAAAAACAAGTTAGAATTTGTCCTATGTTCTCGTCTAGACTCAAGAATGTGCAATTGTGTAACTGAGATTAAACGCAAAAGGCTGGCGTTTAATTCACTCAGTGTTGGCTCTGATACCAACCTGTCACACCCCGATTTCCACGTGTCACCGGTGGGCCCGGTGGGGGAGTATCGTGACGTAGTTGGCAACACAATGGTCAAACAACACAATTATATAAATGCACAGCGGAAGCAAGAGATAAATATATTACATTCCGAATATAAGTAATGTCAAAGTATTACAACGGAAGGTAAAGGATCCACAGGCGGATCTTAAAACACATCACTTGTTCAACAGACTTTAGACGCCTAGGACTTGCAAGATTCCTTATTAGCGCCCTGAGCTTCCAGCCAATTACGTTCAGTACCTGTCACTTAACCTTTTTGGAAAATACGTCAGTTTTCACTGGTAAATACACTCAACCGACTCATTTGAAAAGAGTTTAAGAAAATTGGTTTGAATGCACGTGGCACAAAATATCATTTATAATTTGATTAAAATGCACAGAGGCAAAATTAACCTTTTTAACTTGGAACAATTTTAGTTATAACCTTGTATACAGATTTACATGTTCGTTGTACGTTCAGGGCCCGATGTAGAAACCGAGTCAAGATTAACAGACACGCCACAAGTATAGGCCCACAAGAGAGTGGGATACCGTTATTACTTAGTAACTGTCAGGTGTATGCCTACACCCCGTACCTAAGACGTGGCCATTTTATAATACAATGATGTCAAGGATATCCGGGACATGGTCATTAACCCCTAAAGGCTTTTATTTCAAACAATACAGATTAAACCGGGTTACCTCAATAATTTAATCACAATCCGATTAAACATTCAATACCCGACCAAGCGGTATCATTATACCGTATTCCAAGCCCGTATAGGGAAAATAAGTTAAGAGTATTTACCTGAGCTAGCTCCTGTCTTAATTAGCAAGAATCTAATAACTCAGCCGTATTCACTTAAGTAAGCGTAGGTACCATTTACCGAAATGCTCTAGTCTGGAATGATGGTATAAATAATCAATTAGAATGCTAACGGGTCTTTAATTTAGCTTAAGCTTAGACCGGTTAGTCTTAAGGGAATATACGGTTTGTACGCACAATTAAGCGAAGACCGGAATAGAATGTGATTTAAACCCGACATGTTCAGAGACTTGTCTTATATGGGTATTTCATACACATTCTGGATTTTGGGATAAAACCGTTAAGGTTTGACCCATTTCGGCTAATTTATGTAAACTTGTTACATAAACCGAACCGTACGCGTAAGAAGCGTGACGGGTATTCATGAGAGCTATATACAGGTTTCCTAAGTTAATTTATGCCTCAAATATGTTGTGACATCAGGAAGATGTCTTTCATTATGCCCGAAACAAGTTTAAACACAAACTATGCCCCGTAGGGGTAGTTTGGTCATTTTAAAGTTTGTAAAAGAGTTTAGATGTTTAACTAAGTTACAGGTCTGATGTAAACAGCAAACATACTAAATTTGATAAGTTATATCAGTAGGCTAAAGCATATATGTGAAATTTATCATTTTTAACCAAGCTATGCCCCGAAGGGGTATTTTGGTAATTTCACATAAGCCGAAAAGCTCAAAAACGAAGTCTGAGTTAATCGACCTTTTCTTACTGTTAAAATATCATAATTTTCCTCATATATCAGTAGGTATCAACCCGGGTATGTCCAATATGATTTTAAGGCATACCATGCGTTAAAAACGCTAATTATGGCGATTAAAGGCCATTTCCGGGTTCGATACTTAAATCTGATATTTTTATATTTCCAGAAGGCTTAAAATAACTTATTTATCATATGTGATCAGTAGCAAAAGGTTTGGAGTCGTTTAGATAAGTAAAACTCATTTTATGGCCCGTAAGGGCAAAACCGACAATTACCGGATTAAGCCTACGACTACTAGTTATGCTCAGCCTAAAATTAATTAAAAATCTTTAAAAATCCCAAAATAATATATTACATCAGTGGGTATTAAGTTTGATACCAATAAGTAGGCTTAACTAGGCTATATGCGAATTGCGCCGTTTTATTAACACAAAGCTTTAATTTTGCGATATTGAGCATAACTCTTAATCTATAAGTCAAACTGATGTCAAACTTTGCATACAAGTTTATATATCAGTAACTAAGGTTTCTACACTTTTACATTTTCATAAATCATGTTTTAAGGTAATAAGGGCATAATGGTCAACATATGAGCAATTAACGGAAATATGCATATTAATTGGATAACTAGTGAACCAAGGTGTGTAATCACAGAGGGTTGTTCTAACAAGTAACCTAATCCAATTTAAGCTCTGAGGCATTTCTAAAACATACCTAAACGGGTCAGAACTGAAAGTCAAAGTGAAAGTCAAACTATGTGACTTTCGGTTCCAAACCGGGTCTAAACAGGAAATAGTCGGGTTGAACATGTTTGGACATGTTCTTATACTTATTACTATGTTATAACAATGATCAAACAGGTTATATATGTTCTAGATAGCTAATTATGCATAAATGACATTTTAAGCATCCTGTTGATTTTTTTTAAATAAAAGTTTGACCCGACTTTTGACCTGGTTAGAGTGGTGATCAGGGGAAACCCTTTTGAGGTTTTATTACCCACATAAATACCAACTCATAACTACTTTCAATTCGAGATATGACTGAGCCATTATTGACTAATCTCGAAGTCAAACCGTAATTACGACGGTTTGACTTTTAGCTAATTAACCAAGCTAAACTCAAATAAAGAAGAACTAGAAGACTTACAAGAGTCCTATGCACGACTTAAGATCAAATGGACCTGCTTGAGAGCTCCAGGAATGATCAAACAATGCAGAAGAAGGTGTGAGGAGTTGTGTTGCACAAGGTGGCCTTTTATAGTGAATTACATACCACAAATCTTTGACAACAAGGTCTAGGACACACCACAACTCATCAACATGTGTCTCTAAGGCTTAGGGGGTGTCTAGGGGCCAAGTGAGAAGTGAAAAATCGTTTAAAATCGATTATAAGTGCAAAGGCAGACAAGTCCCCTAAGAACTCGGAACTGGCTGATCAGGTGAAGCAGCCGCGTAGCGCGACTGCATAAGCAGTCACGCTCGTGCTACGCGAGCCCTATGTGACATCCCACAAAACTTTTAAAATTGCAGTTTTGGTCCTTGGCTATTCAAACCTCGATTAGGCACTTGTTTATTGCATTTTGAGCCCTCGTAATTGATCTATAAGGGCCTCAAGACATATACCCACTTTGTTAAGTCCCCGGGTAACTTTATTGTTACCCGAAAAGGCCTAACTTTCAACGTTGACGCTTTAACCCCTCGCACACGAATTCGATCATAACTTTCTCATACGTTAACGAAACTTTACGAAATTTAAATCGTGCATTCTAGTGAGCATGATTAACATTTACAAAGCTTCGGGTTTGTCAAAAGGTCACTCAGAGGTATATCTTTAAACATGTTGACACATTTAACCCCTGTAGTTTGTAATCTCTCACTTTTAGCTTCATATGATCCATGATTTATTCGTTTGAAGGTATGAGCATCGTGTAGGGTTAATGTACATTATATTTATTCACAGTTGACACTTAGAATACGTATTTTCACATACTTTCCATGTTTGTCAACTTTAGTCCTTCTATAATATTTCTTTCACACGTTTAAACATTTGACACGTGTCTACACATTATAGGACGTGAATTTTCGAGGTGTTACAATATTTGATCCTTGATCATATCCTAACCTTTTGATATAAACTAATTTTTACACCTTCACTAATAACTTGTAAATCCAGAGAATTGTACAATAACAATTGAAAGGTAAATAGAGACAAAGTGAACAACACAAGATAGTCAAAAGGTTAAAGCTTTATTTATTTATCATAATTAAACCCTTCAAAGGTTGTCAAAATTACCTACCCTGAGCATCTACCAGCAATACGTGGCCCGTCCGTTGGGGTAGGTAAAGGGTGTCCATACTAAAAAGTTCTGAGTTATGCAGGAAATTAAAAGACGAGGGGCATCAAAGGCTTCATCCTCCACAAACAGAATGACCCATCCACCTTTGCTACCCCATTTTGTCCCAAGGATCCGTGATCCTTAAACCGAAATACTATTGTTCAGTTACAGACCAGCATTGTTAAAAACATCACAACCAAGAAACCATAAAACCATAAAAAATGGGCTCCGGCGCGTCTAGATAAATCCATCATCGCCCATTGTTGCAGCCTAAACCTTCGCTGCTTCCACCACCTTTTCACCATCACCACCTGCTGCCTCAGGATCCTTCACCCCACTGCTACCAACCTCAATTGCCAAGACCTCCTCAGCTTCATCTTCATCATCCAGCTCCGCCAGCTTCTGCCTCCAAGCCTCTTGGTCCCAGGCAGACCTGTCAAAAGCAGGATCCTCAGCCTCCTTAGCCATTTGTAGCTTGATCTTCAGCATGGCAATAGTGGCAGATAGCTTAACTCCATCCATAACTTCAGCCTTCTCCTGCTGGGCTGTGATCTGGGTCAAGACTAGTTCCTTCTGCACCAGGTTGAGATCCTTCTTGAGGGAGGAGATTTTCTTATCTTTGGCTAGGAACATCTGCTGGAAGTCCAGGTTCTTCTGCTCAGCCTCTTTCAGATTGTGATCAAGGAGCATTTGGATCTCAGCAAATTTCTGCATAAAAGAAGCATATAGTCAGGATCCGTTATCCTCAGAAAGTAAAGTTCAGACCTAAGGATATAGGATCCTTACCTCGGATACATACTCCTCGAACTGGTGTTGGATGAGAGGGAGGCCTTCAGTGGGCTCAGAGGTCTTTCTTTTCTTGGCACCCTTGCCCCGTGTGCTCATGCCTTTAGGGTTCGGGATGCTTGGGCTTGCAGCCAGCTCCTTTTTTATGGACCTAGAGGAGGCGAATGCATCAAGATCACTCACACTGAACCTGAAAGCAGACTTTGAGGATTTGCCAACGCCTACAAATACAAAACACAGATAAGTATTCATACTTTACATTTATTTAAACATTTATTAACTAATAGATATGGATACTTACTTGACATTGTGTAGGATCCGGAGGAGACTTCTTGTGAATCCTGTGTCTTGGCTTGAAATGTTCTAATTGCAGGGTCAAGCTTCCAGAAAGCAGCAATCCTTTCTTTTGTTGCAGGTGTTTCTTGAATATGAGAGAGCGAGATAGCTGCACAAGAGAAATAAAAAGAAGGATCAGTTATCCTTAACAGAAAAAGAATCATACTTTGGCCCTGGTCTAAGGATCCCATATCCTACCCTGGGTGATCCACCTTTTGGGGAGATCTTTCCCATCTGGGATGGAGTCTCTCCTTACAAAGAAGAACAGGTTTCTCCAGTTGGAGTCATTTTTGGTGGTATTGAGGATCGGATGAGGCTGACCGGGTTTATGCTTGAATAAAAAACGATGAGAACCATGGCTAACAAGGTTGTATAACTGACTCAACTCAGACACCTCTACTTCAACACCTTCTTGCTCAATGATGTTTTCAAGAGTGTAAAGAACTCTCCACATCATTGGCATGGCTTGTATATAGCACATGCCAGTGAGGGTGAAGAATGATTGTGTCAAAGCAGGGAAAGGATAAGTAAACCCTATCAAAAAAGGGGTTGCCGGGAAGGTGATCCAGTGATCAGAAATACTATCGCTCTTTGTAGCAGAGTCAAAGGGTCTGAAGACGGCTCCTGCCGGAAAGTAATGACGTATCCGATAAATCGTAGGATTGGTGAAACGGCAGAGTTCCAGCGAAGGATTTTTGGTTACACACTGGCTTTTCAAAGGGTTGTCCTTCTTAGGATCCTTGGCAGGGGAGGATCGAAGATTCATCTTGGCCATGGTATTTTGAAGGAACAGGGAATCGAAAGAAGAAAATTTAAAGAGAAGGGAAAGAGAGATACCTGTTGGAGTCTCCGAATGAAGATTTAAAGGAGAGAAACGCTCGAATTTAAATGCAATTTGATCCTTATCTCTAACCCTGTTTATATAATGATGATTGTGCAGGGAAGTCTTGTCGCTGACGTCACCCTCGCAACGGCTAGTCCTATCTCAACGGCTAGTTTTACGCTAACCAACTTGTTTCGAATCAAGCAGAAAATATGAATCATTCACTTACAATTAATTTCTCATATTTTGGGGGCAATTGTTAGGGATAGAATTTCCAAGCTTATGGATAACGGATCCTCAAGTGCAGCCAGGATCATGGATCCTCAGTTCAGTTTGAATTAAGGATCCTCAGAAGACGTTGCAGGACTAAGGATCCAGGATCCTCATTATTATCCTAATACTAACAATTGTTTCCATTATATTTGAACTTGTTTTGCAGGAGTATTCGAATGGGACTTTGTCTAAGCGAGATTCCAGGGGAATATGCCTTCTAATTCTGCACGTGCATGAGCTCTTCGACCGTTGTGGTGATCGTGGGGAGCTTGCACCTTTTTCGGATTATTTGTTAGTTAGTTGATTTCTAGCTTTAAATGGGGATAACAAGCTTGTTTAGACATAAGAATTATTAGCAACACACTACACTCGAGCTCTCAACAACTCTGGCGATTACATACATTTTTGCATGATAGTGAACCTTGTACCAAGCTTGTTATCATCCCGATTTGTAAACATTGTTGGTGTAATATAGTTGGTGATCGGTAGTTTCCATCACCCGAGGTTTTTTATGCCGGAGATCATTCGTTGATCAAGGGCTTTTTCCTCGTATAAATCCTTGTGTTCAACATTCATTTCATTCATTCTTGGTTCATACATTTGTTCACATAATCAAGCATCACACCTCACAAAATCGAATTTGGTTGCATTATCCTTGTGTGATTTTTGACCAAAACATTATTCCTACGGTTCTTTTTTATTCTGAATTCATGTTAAAGCTAATATGTTTAGATTACCAACCATAATGTTATGCCTATTCATATTGAAGCATGTTTAATAGACCAAAATCAGAAGAGAGTACCTTATCAGAGTGGGTCTTCAATTTCAGGCAAATGCGTCTTCGATTGAAAGCGATCCGACGCCCTAGTGTTCGATTAGAACCTAAAGATGGATTTGCGCAAGGTTAGGGTTTTGCAGGTGGGAGCGACGGTGATTATGGTGACGATGGTGGTTAGCCGATGGGTTCTAATGTTCAAACGATGGGGATTTTGGTGACCACGGTAGTTAGCCGCCGGAAAACCTCATCCCCTTGTAGCCATAGAATCCATCGATGATGCTTGCCATCCACCTCAGGTACTGTTTTGATGCCGACCAGTGAGCCATTACACCGTCGAATGTCGTAACCGCAACTCGGATGTACGATTATGTTGCCTCCATGGCACCGCCGCGGAATAACCGGGGTCGAACCCTCCATTTTCACTTTCTCATCTCCAACTCTTTCTCTCTGAATCTCCCTATTTCTATCTTCCCGTTTTCTCTCTCTCTTCTTTTTAATTTGGAGGTCATTATCACGGCTGTGAGGCTTTTACGGAGGAGGGAAGCAGGCGGTGCCGGACTGGTCTTGGAGGTAAATAAAGGCCAATGGCATTAACGTAAATAACATTCAAAATTTGTCTTGTTATTGTACTATTCACAAGAACTACGGTAAATGTTATATATAGATAATGAGTTGGAATGTTGGATGAGGAATTTATTTTGATTGATATGGGGTACTTGGGGTTCGAATTTGTTAACGAGTTAAGATTTGATTATTTTAGCAGTTCGAATTTTTAAACCAGTTAAGATTTGATTATTTTAGAATTGTGTTTTTATGTGGGATAATT
Organism: Helianthus tuberosus; assembly: GCA_030545235.1. Taxonomy (NCBI): domain Eukaryota; kingdom Viridiplantae; phylum Streptophyta; class Magnoliopsida; order Asterales; family Asteraceae; genus Helianthus; species Helianthus tuberosus. The sequence goes on from CM060387.1 coordinate 130,239,565, forward strand.
TATGCAAATATTTAAAAAATAAAAAGGATTTTATAAGTTAAACGTGAATGTTTATATGTGATTGTATTTTTGTTGTAAATGTAGTTTTAGAGATCTGTTTTGGTATGGGGTAATGGAATAGATGAGTGAATGTAATGTAATGGATAACGAAATGCAATGGATCATTACCATTCCATGTCTTGTTTGCTTACCATGTGTAAATGGAATGAATTATTAGCCTATGGGGTATGGGAAGGACACGTCAGCGCCACATAGGATCCATGTCAGCCAGGGGGCTTTATCACGCCCTCCTTTAACTTGCAGGGTGTGGGATAAAGCCCCCGCCATCATTACCTAATTATTTTTTTATTTATATATTTATTTTTTTTAAATTAAAAGCCAATTTTAATAACTAGAAAATAAAAAAAAAACATAATTTCATTAAAAAAAATAAAAACGTTACAAAGTCATTAAAAAAACATAAGGTACTAGAAAATAAAAAACTACATATATTTCGTCCGAATTGTGACTTACGAGCCTCCAAAATGACTCGGTCCTCCTCCGCTAGATTTGATAAATCTCTCGAGAGAAAATCCATGTATTTCTGGATTTGTTTCTCCATTTTCATTTGTTGGTCTTTTTCCATAATCGATATTATTTTGTTGAGACTTGCCTCGAAGTCGCTCAACTTTGACGGGCCATCCGATGCCGTTCAAGAAGACTTTCCTCGTGCCGCTGCCTTACTTTTATCCCTACCCTTTGGTCGAGGCAGCTCTTCTGGTTCTTAAATTCGTCAACATCGTCGTTTAGATTAATTGCTGTACGAGCATCGGATCCGGATGGTTCGGAAGTGGATGTTGATTTGGACTGTTTAGACCTAGGGCGGGTTGGGTCGAACGATGGTACAAGATGCCACTTGGGAGATTTGCGAAGAAGCTCCCACGTAGTTACCATCGTAAAGTAATGCCTATGGTACAATCTATAGTCGGTGTGGGCTTGGGTCATAACGTCCACGTCGCTCGAACCACTTTTTCTTCGATTATTGTTGACGAGATTAGTATATATATTGTTGAAATTGCTAACATTCGTCCTCATAGCACCCCACTTTCCCGAAAAAGAGTCGTGCGATCGATATTCGCCACGACCCACTGCGGCGAAAAACTTCTCACGTATACGAGCCCAATACTTTTATGTCTTGGTCGTTTCCTATAAAAAATATATTTACAAAAGTATATGTTTGATTTAAAAAATAAATTTACAAAACTATATGTTTATAAAAATATGTAAAAATATATAGAGCTAAAATATACCAACAATCTCGTCTTCCGATACGTCGAGCCATGCTTTTGCCAACTCAAATTCTTCCTTAGGCGACCAAAATTCGATCTTCTTAGTAGAACGTTTTTTGGACTCATCCTTCTTTCGATGACTTAGCTTTTTTGAGGAAGTGGGTTCGGCTTGGGTTTCGGGTACGGATTCAGTTTGGGTTTGGGGTATGTTTTGGGGAAAAAATGGGGGTTGAGAAAAATACCCGTAAAAACCGGGCATCGTGGAGTGGTCGGATGTAGAGAAGTTGGGGTGCTTGTTGGCATCGAATAATATCCAAGCTCACCTGTACGCAGGTCTCTTCGATAACGGTCCTCTTGCTCGTTGTTTTGCAAACTTTGCCAAAACGGATTGGTCGGATCCCACGGGTTTTGGTTGTTGGAAAACATTGTGGTAGAAGTGTATAAAAAAATATAGAGAATGTGTATAAAGATTGAGGTAGAATGGTATAAAAAGTGTAGAGAATGGTATAAAAAAGTGTAGAGAATGTGGGGTATTTATAGGTTAAATTTATAAAATAGGAAATTAATTTTTTTTTTAAATTTTTACCGTTCAATGGTAATATTGTGAAATAATCAACCTCGAACATGCCAATGGAGCTCATTACCATGGTGAAGCCGGACCTATAGCGCCCCGTCGTAATCCGCTCGGTATGGGGGGTGGCGCCATCAGGCGCTATCGTGTCTGAGTTGGTAGGGGTGGCGCCCCACACCCTCCGACCTTATTGTGAATTGTTGGTAGGCAAGAAAAACGAATGAATAAAATCAGCAGTGAGTGGTGGTGGTGGTGGTGGGTGGTAGTGATTGTGGGTAGTTATAGGTGGTGGTGGTGGGTGGCGGCGGCGATGGGTGGTGGTGGCGGCGAGTGGCTGTACGGCAGCGACGGGTGGCGGTGGCGACGACGACGGCTATTAGTGGTGGGTGGCGGTGAGTGGCGGCAGTGGTGATGTGGACAGTGGTGGTGGGTGGTGGCGGCGAGTGGCGTTGGCCGTTAGTCGCGGCGGTGGGTGGTAATGATGACGGACTGGCGAGTGGGTGGCGGCGGCGTGGGTGGCGACGGAGACGGTGGTGTGTTGATGAATGGTGCAAGAGGAGATGAAATGGAAAAAAAAACATGGGGTGGATGAAATGATTTTGAGATAATGGAATACCTTTTGAAATGGATGATTCCATTCCATTGACCAACCAAACACTTTTTTCATCATTCTCTCGTAATCATTCATTCCATTCCGTCTATTATTGCTACATAACAAACACTACCCTAATTATAAAAATAAAAAGTAGGTTAACATAGCCGTGTCTAGTATATTAATCCGTGAGTATTCATGTAGCATTCAGATTTACAACTAGGGTTAGGATATAATAGGAATTTTATTTGGGTAGGAAGCTTAGGAAGCAATCTTGGCCATCCATTTATTTAAAGGGCTAAGATTAAATGAGTGAAAATGAAGGAAAAAAGGAGGCGCGTTAGTTTGTCGAGGGGCATTCTAGTCAATCCAATGCAATAGTTTTTCTCTCCTCCAATTCCCCCCCCCCCCCATTTTTTAAACGTTAATAACTCTTTCATACGACATTATTTTTTATAAAAATTGCACCAAAAAAACGAGCGTTTTTTATCTTTAAAACGAGTATATTATTGCTATATTTTCGAAAAAAAAATTGAAAACCCAGTTGCATAAAACGCAAAGGAAAAAAACCTAAAAATGACATTTTTCTAAAACGCAATGCACCAAAAACACAAAGAAATGTCTTATTTGTAAAACGCAATGGCTAGAAAACACAAAGAAATGTCTTATTTCTAAAACGCAATGGCCAGAAAACACTTAAAATGTGTGTTTTCTAAAACGCAATGGACTGAAAACACATAAAATTGTGTTTTACCTAAAACGCAATGCAACAAAAACACAAAGAAATGTATTATTTATAAAATGCAATGGCCAGAAAACACTTAAAAATGTCTTATTTCTAAAACGCAATGGCCTAAAAAACAAAAGAAAGTGTTCTCTCTAAAACGCAATGGACCGAAAACACCTAAAAATGTGTTTTTACCTAAAACGCAATGACTAAAAACACTTCAAAATGTGTTTTTCTAAAACGCAATGGTCAGAAAACACATAAAAATGTCTTAGTTCTAAAACGCAATGACCTAAAAACACCAAAGAAAGTGTTATCTCTAAAACGCATTGAACCAGGACAATAGTTTTGTCTGTGAATTGTCTGAACCAGGAAGTAGGAGATCAAAAACTGTCTACGAATGTAGTTTTCCAGAGGCAATTTACAGAAAATTAAATTTTCTGATGCATTTTTATTAAAGCAATTTACAGCTCGACCCCAGCTAGGGGCTCTGCCCTTTGGACCCCGCCAGGGGCTGTCGCCCCTTGAACCCTGCTCCCAGGGGCGCTGCCCCCGGACCCCCACCAAGATCGTAAAACGTAATGACTAAATCAAAAACACAGATCATAAAAATAAAATTAAAGAATTTCTTACATGGCTCGAAGCTGATTTCTTCAACGATTGACGAAATTTGAATGATAGAAACACTTATCAGCGATCGAATCGAACGGATCGAGTGATTATCTTCAAAATCACGGGAAAAAATGAGATATTGTATGAAATTAAATTGGATTTCTTCAAAAAAGCTGAAGAACACGTTGATCGGGTGTTTGAATCATTGATTGGTGATGAAAATCGACTATAATGTAGTGATTATTGAGATAGAAAGTGAAGAAATGGTTGAAGATGGTGGATTTTGAAAATGGTGGGTTTTGAAGTTACTGGGGAGAAGAAGGAAGAAGAAAGGATACGATTGACTAAAATACTATTTCTCTTTATTTTAAATTTTGATACATGTCCTAATTCTATTGCTTCCTATCTTTCCTAGCCAAAATAAACTTTCTATCTTTCAAACGGGCGGGGATCTCGGTGAAGAAAGAAGCCCCCGTAAACTTTTTGACAGATCCGAGGGAAGGAAGATCCACATTGCGCCCCGCGGACGTTTTAGTTTTCGGGTGGGATGCAGGTAAACACGCTTGTGTTGATCTTACCGGGGTTTCCCCCCTTGTAGGCTTTCGGGATACAGGTTTTGTCCCTGGTCAGGCGATTGCAAAGGCGGCAGCAAAGAAAATGGACAAACATGCCAAAGCCTGCGAAGATAATCAACATTCCTTTATCCCTTTTGCCTTTGATACCTTTGGCTCGCTAGCCACAGAAGCCATCAGATTTCTTGAACGGGTCTAACGGGTTGTTCACAGCAACATTTCGTCTCCTAGAGATCGGGGTTTCGTTTTTACTAGGTTAGGTTTCGCTATTCAAAAGGGGGTAGCGGCGCAGCTTGTTGCCCGCTTACCGGCTATCTTGGTGTAATTTGTTTGACCTTATATATATAATAGTTTTATTCATTTGATCTCACCCTCCAACTCTAAATGATATTTAGATTCGCATCAGATTTAACCAAAAGAAAACCATGTTTATTTGTTTAACACCGCTAGTTTCATCATTTTTTTTGTGTATAAACTAAAATCAGCTACTTTTTGAAAAACATATACTTTGGTGTCACATATAAATTTTCTTATAAAACTAAACCTTTATAGACTTAAATTTGTTAACGTAACAAAAGCTACATATAAAATTTCTTATAAAACTAAACCTTTATAGATTTAAAATTGTTAACGTGATAAAAGCTATGAGCTTTTAGAAAAATTTGTTGGTCTTGTTGGGTTGACAGTATAACACATTTTTTAATATTTTTTATTCTTTAGTAATTATTATATATAACACTTGATTGGTCTACGTTTTCAGTATTTTTTAAGAACTCTTCAAAACTCTTCACAGGTCATTCACCACGACACCATCGTCGGCCGAAAAAACCAGAGATTCGTATCTGGTACAAACCTAGCTCAGGCAGAAACCAACGTCGCTGGACCTATAATCGTTAAAGTGTGAGAATATGATTAAGGTTTTGTCGGAGAAGAACAAAAAACACTTAAACAGAGAGAGAGAGATATTCACTCGCCGCCCGGTTGACCAACTGGTTGAAACCCTAAAGGGTAACCGGAAAGTTGTTTATGTAGATTTTATCGGTTTTGATAGTCGTTTGCTTACTGCTTAACACGGTTTTATCACCCCGCAATGCGGAGGTTAAATACTAGTTGCCATAATCGTTGAAGAATATTGGTATATTTAATCTATACTATATAATAAAAGAAACCATGTTAGGGACACATGGCGCTCTATGAGGCATTCTTAATTATTTTTTTAAATATTTATTATAGAAAGTTAATTATTGATAATATTAAATTTAAAATTTAAAATTTATAGAAGAGATTTAATGATAATGACAAAGATAACTGATAATAATATATTAATTATTATAATCATATATTAATTATTAAAATCTAAAAAAATATATTAGCATTTTAAATATTTAGAGTTAATTACATAGTTAGTCCCTGTGGTTTACATAAAATAACATACTTAGATACTAATAGTTTAAAATCACCTTCTAGGGTATTAACTTTTCATTTTGTAACGTTTGGATGTATTAACTTCTAGGGTATTAACATAGTTAGTCCCTATGGTTTGCACAAAATAACATACTTAGGTACTAATAGAATGTGATTTTAAACGTACAAATAACGTTAATACCTCCAAACGTTACAAAATGAAAAGTTAATACCCTAGAATATGATTTTAAACTATTGGTACCTAAGCATGTTACTTTGTGCAAACCATAGGGACTAACTATGTAACTAACTAAAATATTTTTAAAGGTAAAGATTTTATTTAATTGGTAGTTTTAATTGTTTTTATATTTGATGATAAGGACAAGGATAACAGATAATCACATACTAAAATTAAATATTTATTCTAATCAATTGTTTCGTTAAAAGGATTTATTCAATACATGTAGAACATATATATTTTTTATATATGTGGTATAATTAGAATCCTATTTTTAATAAAGGATCTCATTATCATGTTTTACACTCCAATGAAATAATAATATTACATCATAATATCCAACTTATCTCTTGTGTATTTAATATTTTTTACTAAAATATTTCTTTTTTTTCTACTGATTATCCAACATCAAGTAATACGTAAGTTTCTAACCTAATAATAAATAAATAAAAACAAAGCAAAATGTTATAAAGCATGTAATACACAACTCTCTAACCTAATAAAAAATAAAGTGAGATGTTACAATAAGTAAATAGTACCTCAAAGTTCATTTTGTTAGAAAACACATCTTGATGACTAAATATGTTAACGGATTACATTATTCGTGTAAGACATGTGTTTATTCAAATCGTGCAATACACGAGTTTTTAAAAGATGTAACTATTTTATTATTTAGTATATAAAGTTATATTTATTCAACCCGTGTAATACACGGGGTTCTAACCTAGTTAATCAATATATACTAGTAATTTAAAATTTAAATATCGGACATATATCTTTTAGATAATTTTTATATCTCTTTTAGATACTCTTTTTAAACCTGATAATAATTTTACCCTTTTAAATTATATTGTTTTAAAATTTTTGTTTTTTTTATTAGGCGTCAATAAATAACCATCAACATTTTTGTTCGCCATTTGGGATACTTTGATTGCTTCCCATAGGGCGATCCAAAATTGGATGCAAATCATAGTAAACCATCCAAGCTTGCTTATAAGCAATCGTCGTATTGCTTCATAGTTTGAGCTCGGTTCAACTGATTATAAATGTCGCTACTCTGGTCAAGAGCTACTATGGTGGTGGTGTTGATCGAAAAAGACCTAGATAATTTATTATGATAAATGATAAAGGATTTACAATTCATTTAATTTCAAATATATCAATAGAGTAGAAGTAATTGTAAATAGTTACCTATATTTTATCATATATTTTGTATCTTTTTTGCTACAAATAGGGATGAGCTCGGTATCAAAAGTATAAATCCTGAAAATCGTAAAAAATGGAAATAGATACCGAAAGTGATTGGTACGGTATGGTATTTCAAGATAACAAGTGAGTAAAACAACATACTATACCGTACCGTACAGAAAATACTATTCCCAAAAAACGTTAAAAATGGGTACCAAAATTGGATCACTATCATACATTTCGGTACCGGAAATTTTTCATTGCTCATCCTAGCTACAAATACTAAACTTATATGTGAGTAAAATAAATTCAAATCTCATATTGGCTTATATGTAAATTCAAATCTCATAGTGGCTTAGTATTTAAGCCATGGGGTATGGGGCATGGGTTGGGGCGTGGGTTGGGGGAAAACGCCCAAGCCACCACCCCGGGTGGGCTTGGGTTGGGGCGTGGCCCTTGGGGCTTGGCTTTCAAGCCGGGCGTGGGGCGGTATAGACATGCTAGCTGGCTGCCTCCCATTCGCTCACCCCGCCACATCATAGCGGACTTTTCAAATTTTGAATTTTAAATTCAAACGGTTTGGGGGAAAACCAAACCGCCACCCGGGTCTCCCAACAACCCCTATATAAAATGTAACCCCCAACCCACTGGTCCCCCCATCCCACGAACCCAACCCCACCGGCTACCCACTTCTCTCGAACCCGCTAACCCACTGGTCCCCCCCATCCCACGAACCCAACCCCACCGGTTAACCCACTGGTCCCCCCCCCCCATCCCACGAACCCGCTATGACATCCTGAACCCATGAAGAAGTATTGGCTCTCGTCACAAGCGTCGTTAACGCTATGAAGGGGCGGCCACCGGGCCAAACAAAATATTGGCCGGAAGCATTCGCAGCCTACCGACATAACGTCGGTAACGACCGCCACAACCTCAACGATTGCCAACATAAATGGCGCGAGCTACGGCCCAAGCTCGAGCGTTTCAAGACTTACTACGAAGCCGTTCCGAGCGGCGAGTTAAGCCACGAGGACCGGGTGGCGGTGGCGAACATAGAGTTTCGAGGCAAGGAGCGAAAGGCGTTCGACAAGATCGACCTTTTTGAAATTTATTTAACGCTCTAGGTTTGTTATTTTGTAATTTTTAGAAATTATGTAATTTTTAGGATTATGTAATTTTTAAAATTTTAATGAAGTTGTATTAGGACTTTTCAAATTTTGAATTTTAAATTCAAACGGTTTGGGGGAAAACCAAACCGCCACCCGGGTCTCCCAACAACCCCTATATAAAATGTAACCCCCAACCCACTGGTCCCCCAATCCCACGAACCCAACCCCACCGGCTACCCACTTCTCTCGAACCCGCTAACCCATTTGACCTAAATAAACCTATAGATTAACATTAATCATTACCCAGTATTCATACATATATTTCTCAAAGGGGAAATTCAGGCGCTTCATAATTTTCTGCTATAAACAATCAAAGCAATCTAACTTAATCAAAATTAAACAATTCAAGAAGCCAAAACCCAAATTGGACCCATGACTTTAATCAAAATTTTCAACAGAAAGACCCACACAAAGGAGAAGACGCTCAAAATTGGATGTGAAATAGGAATGTGATGTTACCTGGGACATGGGCGGCTCTTTAGGTGTGCGGGGAGGACTTCCGCACAAGGCTCGTTTTTTCGAGGGGCACGAGATTTTTTAAAAAAGTTCGATATATATATATATGTTTTTTTTTTTAATTGTACACACATAACAAATCCAATATAGAGGCCCATTATCAAATACATTTGTATTCTTTATAATTTACCCAACTTATCAATAGGCTTATTGGGCCCAATTTAATACTAATATGATTAAAAAACAAGAATTACGCAGCGGCTAGCCACGCAGGAAACTGAACGGATGAACAGCAGGAGACGAACAACAGGAGACAATTCCGAACCTCATGTGAATTTCTGATTGATATATTGAAACTTTGATTCTGAATTTCCGATTGATATATTAAACTTTGATTCTGAATTTCCGATTGATATATTGATTCTGAATTTCCGATTGATATATATAATCTGAAATTTTGAATTGAAACTTTGAATTGAAAGTTTAATCTAAATTGCCGATTGAACATCCGATTAATATATTGATTCTGAAAGTTTGATTTCTGATAATCTGATAATCTGAAACTTTGAATCTGATCGAACTTTGTGTAACACCCCGTGTTTTTGAGAAGTCAAAGTCAAAGTCAAGGTCAAGTCAACGACCGATTTCGCGCGACTTGACTTGTAGAAAATCCCTTTTGTGTGATTAATTTAGTTGTATTATGTGGAGTAAGTGTCAATAATTACAATAATCGAAGTATGCTATTCGCGATCTAAGCAACTTACGACTGTGAACTATAGGAAGTAACAATGCGATAAAGCTAACTAAATGATAATCAACCTATGCTAATCGAATCGACATCAAATCGCAACTCGAACTACGCTTTTTAGATATTATTATACGTGTGTGTGTGTGCCTTATGTGTTACTTGTGCATGTTCATGTATGTTATGTGTGGTATTCAATCGAAATGCAATCGAACTCAATCGACATCGAACTCGAATCACAATCGAACTATGATAATTAGTGGAGAAGGGACAGTGCGAGATATGAGTGGTTGGGATTAAAAGTAATTTGAATAGGAAACTCTATCGCATTCGCGCCACTCGCAATCGAAATCGAATCAGCAAAAATCGTCGCGTCGAACACACGAACCAAGTGCCATCCGGCCGGATAGCCATCCGGCCGGGCTGCCACTTGGCCATGGTGTCAAGATACCATCCGAAGCCATCCGGCCGGGCTGCCACTTGGCCATGGTGTCAAGATACCATCCGACCGAGATGACATCCGACCGGATAGTCATTCGGGCGGGATGCCATCCGACCGACCCACACTTTCCTCTTTTGGAATCCTATAAATACCCATGTCACTTTCAAACTTTCTACTTTTGGAAAACTCTGTCCGAACAGCACGCTCAGCCCACCTTTTCTTCGATTTCTCTTAATCCCGGTAAGATCTCGTCCTAAATCTTGTACTTTCTTGATCTACACGCACTCCTACACCTTTCTATCTTTTGAATCTTAACTTTTAACCGTGAAATCGCTAGATTTGAGGTGTTCTAGGATGATGTCATCATGTGTTCTTGAAGAACTTCATGTTTTGGCTTCAATCCACCGAGAACAACTCGGATCTAACCGATTTCCATACAAATGAACAAAGATCTATGCTAGATCTGAACATAAACATAGTGGAAAAGGATTGAGAGATGGTTTCTAACTTCCTTCCAACCCTTTTTGCACCCAATGCACTTGAAACCGATAAAATCGGACCTAGATCTAGTCCTCCGCTCATTCTTAGTGTTGTGCTAGCTCAAGATCTGGATTCTACTCACGAGACCACCGATTTCGGGTTAAACAAGAACAACCGTCTTGAACCGGTTAACTGGCCGAACTAGGGTGATTCCTGGTCAATCAGGTCGCTTGGGTCAAGATGGGGTTTTGTTGGTTAACACGTTGTCAAAACATCTCGATAAAACGACAAACAAACAAAACGACCAAGTGTAAGACGGCCGGAGCAACCGGGATGAAGTGCTATCCGACCGGACCACTGTCCGAACGGATAGGCTACCCGAACGGATTGCTGTTCGAACGGATCACACCTTGGGTCCCACACTTCATCAACTCTACCTGAAGTTTGAGTATTGAACGAATTGCCATCCGATCGGATTACCATCTGACCGGATTACTCTTCGGATCATGAGATACTAGGACTTTAAAGACTTAAACAATTTTCAACATGTTCATTAACAGGGGTGCCACCCGGTCGGATGGACATCCGACCGAGTGACTCTTCTGCTGTGAATTGTTCCCACTAAGTAACCTCATCACTAGAGTCGCCGTCCGACCGGACTACCGTCCGATCGGATGACCATCCGCACGGATTGTCGTCCGCACGAGTGACTGTCCGATCGACCGACTTGAAGGATAGAGATACTTCAATGTTTTCAAAATGCTACAACGAAAACTTCAAAAGACAAGCCATCATACACAAACACCTTCATCTCATAGGAAGAAACAATCCACTCGAATAGTCATCCGACTGGACTACCGTCCGACCGGATGACCATCCGAACGGATTGTCATCCGCACAAACAAGCCGTCCGATCGGATTACCATCTGACCGAACTGTTATCCGACCCATTCGTACTTTGTATCGTTTTGCGCGTCACTTATCGTTATGCTATCAATCCATTTAGGCTAACCTTACTCGCTAAGCGCTCCCTTCAATCCATCAACCGCTGTGAGTATACTCGATCCCTTTTTTCTTTATGCACTTTTGGGTGTTACATACGTTACAACTATTCAAATCACATCAAACACACTACTCAATACTATTTGAACGCTAACCGTTAATGCATGTTATACGTGGCTTATGAATGCTTGTTTGTTATGTTTACACATGGAATGTTGTCTACCTACCTTAGCAACGATAGTACTATAGTTTGGACTCAGCACCTGTTCGCAGGGGTTGTTAAGGACAATTACTTGCATGGATTACGGTGGTAATCATGTATTGCGAACTGCCTTAGGCAGTCAACCCGCAGTCATTGGTATCGATGGATCTATGTCGATAACTAACGTGCTTCATTTCACTATGTGTACGTGTTGGTTATGCGTAAACGAATTCGAATTCTATATGCTATTATCAAACTTGTATGCTCACCTTTACATTATATGTATTGACTTTATTTTAACGTATGTGACAGGTGCTTAAGTTGTTTGTATGCTTAGCTCGCTGTGAAATCGAGGCTAGGAAAGGTCTAGGATGCTCTCTGCGCAGTGATGAAATCGAAGCTAGGAAAAGAGGTCCTAGAAACCAATAAATAAACTATCTATGTATAAATCTGAGTTGTCGAAACAGAACTATTTGCCTAGATTTTGTCTGTAATAATTTGTTTGCCTTTTAAGACATGGTATGGGACATGTTACTTTAAATTAATTGGTAATGATAATCGTTATGGAAACTTCTGGACAATCTGTTTCGCTCAGTGCCATGCCCTGATGTTTCCGCCATCGGTTGGGGTGTGACACTTTGATATATTGAAAGTTTGATAATCTGATACTGATAATCATCATATTCATATTTATAACTCATCAGGTCAGGTCTGTAAGTCGTATATTCATACTGATGAACATCAGAACCCGTATCGTATATTGTCGTATTGATTAAGTGTTGTCGTATTTTTAGGCGTTAATGGCTCCTAAACAAGCTTCCGGATGGCAAAAACGTCAAAAAAGGTAGGTAACTCATTAGAATACTATGATTTTGTCATTATCGTAATTGCATTGTTTATCAAATACTATATTTTTTGTCATTTCTTAATTATATTGTTTATCGTTAAAGTATATGGGCCCATTTTTCGAGCTCAAACAGGGTACGTGAATTCTCAGAGACGCCACTGACCTGGGAGATGAACAATAGTCGCTGAGGAGAGCACAGCAGGTTACAGATCGAACAATGATGGAACAGTTGCAGTTGTGGGGATAGATGATGGAAGGTGGGTTGAAGATTTGGCGGGTTGTGGGAGATATACCCGCCATATGTTTTACAAGGGTAAAAAAGGAAGTGAATTAGGAACGTGGTTTTTAATTCTTATGTTCTCTCCCAATCACCCCAATTTGGAATGAAATAATTCAACCCTAAAAAACCTCCCCTATCTCTTCTCTTCTCTACTTTTCTTCACGTAATAAAATCTCTGGAACACAATTACCCTCTTCTTTCCTTATAAATCTTTTCTCTTCTCCAGTTAAGTGGATCTCTGGAACATAGTGTAAAAGTAATATATGTATGGTAAGGGTATTTTCGACAACTAATTACCATCCCATTACAATCAGGATTTATAGTTCAAATTATCTACAAGTAGTATTATATTCTCTTTCTTTCCAACCTCTCCTCTATATATATATAAAAGCATATAAGGGTCATAGGTACATGCACTAATTCCTACTCTTATTGTTTTCTTGAAATCAAATTAAGTTGTTATTTGAATAACAATGGGTATTCCAATGAAAACAACCAGTGTTGTAGTAATCGTTAGTTGCTAGTCGGGCGGCGGGATGAAGACTAGCGATTAATCGGGATTAATTGGAATTAATGGGGATTAATCGGGATTAATCGGCACCTAGTTAGGATTTTTACAACCATGAAAACAACAAAAATCACCAACAAACGATACGAGTTTAAGTGTTCGTAGACATGGAGAAAAACGAGTTCCTAAACTCGTAATCAACGACTGTCGGATCGCTTCCAAGGGATCTTTTAGTTGATGTTCTTAGTCGGGTTGCATCATCTTCGTTCAGTGATCTTTTCAATGCTAAAATCAAGTTAGTTTTATAATCTAGGGTATGTTTGGCAAAAGTAGTTGGTGGCTGGTAGCTAGTAGCTGATGACTGGAAGCTGGTAGCTAGTAGCTGTAGCTTTTTAGATATATTTGATGTTTGGTAGAGTAGCTGGAGCTTTTAATAAAATGTATAAAATGACCAAAATGGACATAACTAAAAATTTAGAAAGTTGGTGCATTAAAAAGTTTCTTATTTTTAGAGGTTAAAATAGTTATTTTTTCCCTAAAAGCTTGTAGCTCCTTCTAAACGCTACTAGTAGTAGCGTTCAACCAAAAGTTTCAAGCTCCTAACCTAAAAGCTTTAAGCTCCTTCAACCAAACAAGACTTTTTATTGATTAGGAGTTTTTTCTTAAAAGCTTAAAGTTGGAAGCTCCTAAAAGCTCCATGCCAAACATACCCTAGTATATTTCGATGCAACTAACTTTGATTTTGTATACATTACAACTTTTTTATTTTCGTACATTTTATTTACCTTGTCTAAACAATAAAAACTTAAGAATCATATTAGACAATATTTATTTATTATTCATACTTGATTTCCTGGACACTGTTTTTCTTCTACTCACATTTGGTTTCTGTTTTGATATTGTTGTATGGTAAATAAATACCTATGTGCAAACAAAAATCTATGATAAAATTTTTTGATTATTACACTATTTTGTTTCTTTTTATTGTTGACAATCTTTTGTTTTGATATTGTTGTATAGTAATTAGTAAATAATATGTTCGGTTACTATTATTTTGTTTCTTTTATTGTTGTATAAAAAAAGTTTCTATAGTTATTTGCAGTTTAAGTTTAAGCTTTATCTATTTTAACTAATTCTTTTTTGTTATTACACAATTGCAAAGATTTTCTTGAATCAAGAACAGATGACTACATCTCTCAATGTATTTCGATTGAGAAATTTCCAATAATACATTGGTCACTGCTTCAACAAACGAAACCCGGAATCTCTGTTTAGAAAAGGACTAGTAAGCATAATTTAGAATATATATATATAACTAATTGTTTTTTTTTTTTTTTTTTTAACAAAAGCCTAAAATCCAGCTATTTTATAGCTATATTAAATTGCTACTCATTTACTTTTATATATAAGGTCAAACAAATTAAACCAAGATAGCCGGTAAGCGGGCAACAAGCTGCGCCGCTACCCTCTTTTGAATAGCGAAACCTAACCTAGTAAAAACGTAACCCCGATCTCTAGGAGACGAAATGTTGCTGTGAACAACCCGTTGGACCCGTTCAAGAAATCTGATGGCTTCTGGGGATAGCGAGCCAAAGGTATCAAAGGCAAAAGGGATAAAGGAATGTTGATTATCCTCGCAGGCTTTTGCATGTTTGTCCATTTTCTTTGCTGCCGCCCTTGCAATCGCCTGACCAGGGACAAAACCTGTATCCCGAAAGCCTACAAGGGGGGAAACCCCGGTAAGATCAACACAAGCGTGTTTACCTGCATCCCACCCGAAAACTAAAACGTCCGCGGGGCGCAATGTGGATCTCCCTTCCCTCGGATCTGTCAAAAAGTTTACGGGGGCTTCTTTCTTCACCGAGATCCCTGCCCGTTTGAGGATGTCCCCCAAGACATCCCGCACCCAGTCGTGCCTATACTTAAAACCCGGCAGTTCTTTACAGTGCAGAGCATGCTCCCCAAATTGGTCTAAGCAAGCTTTCCGGCAAATCGGGCATTGTTCATCATCAGGGAACATAGGAATCATGAGCCGATATTTTAAGATAGCACGATATTCAACGGCTGACATCTTTTGGCCTAAGCCCTCGATGGGGATGACCGATAGAAAATCTTGGGCGTGGGGGACCCCGCAAGCATTCTAGGACGGCGTTCTGACGGGGGGTCGTACAGAAATCTGATCCAATATTCTGAGCGATACGACAAAACAGAGCATTCGCCAAAGTCTTCTGGGTCTTCGGTGGGGCGGTGTCCCTGTTAGCGAAACTGCCAATATCCAAATCCGGGAGGTGTCTAGGCAACTCCCCCAGAGCCATGTCATAATCCCCATCCATTCCAACAACCCCACTCTCGCGCAAGATGTGATCTTGCAGCCCCCACGATTGAGCTCGCGAGGCAACAAAACCGTAAATGGAGACATCCATGGCCGATAGAAGCCCCAGCCCCCCCATCTTACAGGGCAGAGAAGCAACCCGCCACTGAAAATCCCCAAAAAACGGACCCCCACACACCACAATGTCCTCTATAGCCCCCCGTAGCCCTTTATCGAACAAGGATACCGCCTCCTTTACAAACACAGGTTGACAAGTTCGCAGACCAAAAAGGAGCTTGGCGACACCCATGCAAGAGCGCAGCAAGAGAAGCTCACTTTGCGGGTCTCGGAGTTGCGAAAGGCTACTCATAAGGTCCACTGCCCGGGAAGCTCGCCGCTCAGCCAAAGCACTAATGAAACTGGGGTCCCGGCTCACAGCTCCCCCAAGGAGTCTCACGCCCCCCGTTGGTCTTCCAATCTCCTTTGGGAATAAACTAGCCTCCAATTTTTCTCCATTGCAAGACGGCCAATATACCTCTGTTTTTTTTTTATATTAAGCCGGAGCCCCAAAGGTGGCCCCTCAGATTGAATGATAGCCAGAGCCTTTGCTACCTCAGATGTTTTTCCCATAATAGTACCATCATCCAAATACCACGCGTGGAAGGGGAGGGTGCAACTGTCTCGTATACGTTGTGTGAGGGGGTGCAAGACAAGGGCGAACAATAGAGGCCCCAAAGGATCCCCCTGCTGGACCCCCGTGGATGACCCAATACAGTCATTACCCACATAAAGCCTAGCGGTTTGCCCATAAAGAAAATGTACCCACGGAAATATAGATGGGCATCGAATCCCAACCTCCCGCAGAAGAATTGTGCGATCCACTAGGTTGAAAGCATTGGAGAAGTCAACGGTAAGCATGGCGAAGGCCCCATCATCGTGAAAGGCGTTAAGGAACCTGTTCGCGCTATGGAGGATAGCTTCAGCCCCATCTGGTGTCCCAACCCCGAATTGATGGTCCCCCAGGTACCTGACCATCTCTTTCCCTACCTTTTTCATCGCTATCTTGGAGACCAGCCTACGCCAAATGGCCCCGACCGCAATAGGACGGATCCCCCCATCAGGTTTCAGCAAGGGGGTCAGAGGAGCGGAGGCAACGAACTCAGCAAGAGACCTGGGGCATAATCCCCCCAAGAAGACATTGACTACCCCGGTGATGGCTAAAACTAAACCCGAGGAAGTTGAGGACCCCTCTCCACAAAAGCTATCCAGTAAGTGTTGCGCCCTGAGCCCATCTCTCCCGCACGAAGTTCCTTTGGGGAAAGACTTAATGCACCCCAAAACGCACTCTGCATCAACAGTTAAGGGTGCCTGAGGGATTGTGTCTGCTGGCACAACCGGAGGGGGCGTAACCGGGTGTTTCTCCGCGAGGGCCTCCAAAGTGGAGGGCCCAAGGGGGCAACGCCAGAAGAGGACAACACCTTGACCGCAGCTGTGAAATGGCCATCTGCCACTTTACGAAGGCACTGCTTAACATTGGTTCAGCCCTCCCGACGGTCGGACCCAGTTACCGCCCCTTTCTCCTTTACATCCTGAAAGAGGGAAGCAACTAGCTCGCTAATCCCTTCCCCGTCTTTCCAGACAGAAAGAGCCCGTTGGATGCTAAAGCACTGTAACGTTTTCCTGTTCCCGGACCGACGTTCCTGCCTATTGGCAGGGCGCACAACTTTTAAAGTACAGCGAGGCAACAAGAGTAGCTTAACCCAATATTCAACCGACCCAGAGGTAGCAACCACCTTCCGCATAGCCGATGTTAAAGCTTGCGCGAACGCCATTCGACAACTAGGAGGAATGCTCTTGACTGTCGTGATGGGAAGAGAAAAAACCCGCTCCAGAAGGGAGCCATCCACACCGACAGAGGCAACGCCTTCCCCTGAAGCCCCCCCTCCCGAAACTTGTGGTTTGGGAATCCCCACAATAAAGTCCTCGGTCCCCCTCGAGCTAGGGACGAATTTAACAAGGTCAACAACATGATGACACCCCCGGCTAAGAGCATGCACAACCATGCACTCCCCGCACAGCCAGTTGTTAAGCGTTTTCAAAGTTTCTCCCACGTCCTCATATAAGTCGGGATCCTTAGCAATTGCATCCCGTAAAGCATCTTTCCTGTTATCTGACTTGAGGTGGTCCCGTTGGAAGTGAGAGAGCAGTCTCGCGTATCCTTTGGACCCTACAAAACCATCTTTGCAAGAGTGGAAATTCCTGAAGGGGCAAGGCCTAACACCCTCAGGGCCTCCCCCCTGCACAACACCTTTCATCATACACCTAAGAACAATAACCCAACTCGAGTGAAGTAGGGGGATGTGCCAAAAACTAAAACTCCCTGCCAGGGAGGAAGGAGGGGGAGCAACCACGAGTTGCCTGCCCCCCTTACGGGGTTATATTAAAAAAAATAAAGTTTCGCTATTCTCGCTATCAATCGCTACAACCCTAATAGCGACACTATACCTATACGCTACGTAGGGCGCTATAGCGATCGCTATTGACAACTCTGAGTGACGGGTAAACTATAGTAGCTACTAAGTTATGTTATGAGCGACATCCTTATATTGTACAAAGTGAGATCAAAGATATACCTCCATATGCAACAATATCGACCTCAAGATTAGCCTGACGAGCAAGAGAAAGGGCATGATATTGCATACGAGGGCTACGACCAATATCACCGAGCACTACAACTGCTGCTCGCCGTCTCTTACCCAATTCCATTCCTTCTTGTTGATTTTAACTGATCTGTAGTTGATTCTTACAGTTGAAAATTGGGCAAAATGAATTTAGGGTTTTGGGTTGATGAGTGAGATCGTGTTTGCTTTAGAAACAGAGAAGATAGTTTCTTGGTTTTCAAGATTGGATTGATTGTTATAACTAATTGTTTGGGATCAAAAACCTGACTTCTTGATCTTTTAGTTATTGTTCAAAGTTCAGTTAACCAAAATAGTGATTTTTTTATATTTTTTTTCAGAAAGATTATTTCGAGTTTGTTAACGTCGAATCTGGACTAGAGTATTTGAAAAAAAAAACAGTTGCAAAAGGATGTATATGGCATGATTCTTCTTTCAAGCGAGGGTCAACAAGGATTAAAACTTTTGAATTCAAGGTGTTGGAACGTGCGATGTTGTAGAGATAAAATTGGTTCGATATTTGGACAACCCGATTACTCTAGCAAAAAAACACAAAATGTCAAGAACGAAATCATGCCATTTGCTTTGAAAGAAGGGGTTGGAGCTTAGATGATCATGAAGAAATTGCAAGTTGTGATGTGTGTTTATGGTATCGTGAACTTGTTTATTTTGTAAAAGCATGAATGTTATCGTTTGAAGATTTAGTCGGCATCAAGAAATCAAGCGTAAATGAACTTAACATGTTATTAGATCATACGCATGGTTATTAATGATTTTAGTTATAGACAAGTAATGTATAAACATGTACCAAAAATTAAACCCAAACCGATTCATTTACTAATAATCGCATTGCAGACGCAGAAATACGCGGTCAACATGTCTATATTTACATATATGAGATCCATAATCTTCAAAAATTCTAGGTAGATGTCATACATGCAAGCAATTGTGAGCACAATTGTCTGACACTTGGTGAAGAATCTGTTTGAGATATATCTAAAAGTAGGGTTTTTGCTTCCAATAATCCTTCTGAAATTCTTTGCACGATCGCTTCCTCACTTGCCATTAATGATGCTAGTAATTTGGCTCCACCCATCCTTTCCTGTTTAACAGTAACATACACATAATTAAAGATCCAAACGGATCGCTTCTAAACTGTTTGATGTAGGGTTTAGATTGAGGGGGTGTTTGGAAGTGGTCATCTGCTTATTGCGTTTTGAAATGATTATAAGCTATTTTGAAAGTGCGTGTGTGTTTGGGATTTTATTATGCAAACCACTTTAACTTATTATTTGTGAGTGAAACGACTGATTATCTAAGTTTAATTTAATTGAATCACAATAATCTCACACTCAAATACTCCCTTGGTACCTAATCTCCAAAATATTCCTACTTTTTGACCACCTTAAAAGTCAAAATGGACTATTTCTTAAATAAAAATAGTAAAAAAGATGTAAAGTGAAATTACCATTTCGGACCCACGCTTTAGAGATTCCAACGAGGCCTTGAGAAGGTCAGATGAGTAGGGAAGGACAACAGACTTCAAATGGTACACGATGGAGAAAAGAACTTGGATACATGCAGCCCTAATCTCGGGTTCCTTCACATTCTGTTGATAAAACCACGCATTAAAACTTAGCAGCCCGAAAAACTACATGTAGCAATTCCGACCCGTGGGTCAGCTCAGGTTATGTTCTATCTCTAACAGGTCAAACGGGTAAAGTAAAAAAAGGCTAGCTGAAAAGGTGTATTTTTCATACATGATTACATAAAACCTCATAAGCCCTTTTGTTCATATATTTAGATTATTATTGCAAATAATATAAAATGTTCAATAATTAATGTTCACCAAACATGTAAAGTTAAAGAAGTTGACTAGAAAATAAACATGTGAAAAGTTGCCCAAAATAGTAGTTTTAATGCACAAAACCTCCCAAATCATCTTACTCAAAACCAATTACTACTAATACAATATAAAGTTTCATAACAATAATAATAATAATTGATGCAGTTGCAGAACTCAAGAACGATTGGCTAATCAAACTCGCTATATGAACCAAAGGTTCCAAAGAACAAGGTTCTTTTCAATTAAAATTCAATCAAAAACTAACAATTAAACAACCTTTAAACCTAACTTGTACTAAACACAAAAGAGATAAACATGGAAACAAGATAAACTAAAAAAGTAAAAGATAAAACAACTATAAACTTTTGAAATTTCAATTTAGAGATAATCTTGCATCAATAACACACTATATATTTGTACAGACGACGAGTGTGGGGGGCGACCAATATTCACTTTTTAATAAGGTCGCTAATATACTGAAGTCTCAAACAATAATATAGACCATTAAAGTATGCATTCAGTTCTTATACTATTCAACTAAAAACATGTTAAAAGCTTGACTAAGTTGATACAACGTTGCGTCTTTTTAATAACTTCAAAAGCATTTTCATCATTTTGCCTGTTTTTTGCCATATACAAAGAATTACATGTCTTTACCCATTACTCAACCCGCCTATTTTGAAACTATAAAAAGGAAAACTTACGTTTACGGAATGAATAATGCGTTGCAGAATTTTCGAAGCAAATAACTTTTTAGATGAATCTGAAATCTTCTGACAAGCACTGATGAGGACATTGGCCATGCATAGACGGAATGAAAGTAACTGCTTTTCCGACATTTGATTAAGTGGCTCCCAGTTGGAGAAAATTATATTGTGCTCATCAAAAGTCAACAGGTCAAGCACGTAAGCTTGAAATGTAATAGTGCCACTATTTCCTGATAACAGAAGTGAGAAGTAGTAATTACAAAAACCTAAAAGATAACAAAAAGCAGTAAAAACTAAGATACAAACCAGTTTGAATGATGCTTTTTTTCTTCGAGGGTTTTGGAGCTTGAAACTCGGTACACAAGGCGATTGCAAGACAATCAATACATCCATGCTGAGCTTTTGAAACTGAGATAAACAAACGTTTATTGAATCAGGGCATATGATTAATTAATCAAATTAGGGAATTTTATGGCAAAGGGAAATACTAGAGGTGACAAATTCAACTGGTTTAACGAAACGTGTTCCGGGACAACCTGACACAACCGAGCACACTCAATCCAAACCCAAATTACCGTATTGACCTGTTATCCAACGTGCCTAACTTTTGTAATCATATTTGGTACTATTCTCTAATAAAACATAAAAATTACGATAAATACTGGTCCGGGCATAGTTGTTAATGGCGAATAGCGACAAATAGCGATAAGGTACCTATATGCTACATAGCGAATAGCGATAAATAGCGGGCGCTACTTTATAAATAGCGGTACACTGGAAAAAATTTAAAAAAAAATTGTATGTATATTATATCAAAATACCCTGGTATATACGCTATTTTACATGTATATTAAACAAAAACCAAAAATCCAGCTATTATGTGGCTATATTTAATCGCTATTTATATTAATAAAAATAAAAAAAAAGTAAACTAAAATACCGCTATGTATGGCAACATACCCTGTAGCGACCTTTGACCTATACGCTACGTTGTTTGCTATAGCAACCCTAGCGACTGCTATTGACAACTATGGTTCCGGGCCAATTCAAACAAAAAAAACTACTTGTTTTGACCTGTTGCCCAATAAGGCCTGGATTTTGCAATCATATTAACCACATGAATTATCAATCAATAAGAACTTAAAAAAAATAGGACAAAAAGTGTTCAGGCCAACCCAATCCAACCTGTTATCCAACACTCGTAACTTTAGTAGTCATGCACTCAAATTTGACCAATAACTATTTGTAAAGGAAAAAAAACATTTAGGAGAAAAAAGTTTCAGAACAACCCGACCCACTTCACCCAAACAGAAAAACTACTCGTTTTGACTTGTTACTCACCAAACCTAATTTTTGTAAAATCATATCTGACATTAATTATCTGCAGAAAAATAAAAACTATGCAAAAAAAATGTTTCAGCCAACCTGCCCTTGCTCAATTCAGCCCGAACACAAAATTTACCCATTTTGACGCCTGACCCGCCCATTTTACTTTGGTAAGTACTTACTTTCATCACCATCTATTGAGGGCCATAACAGAACAGTTTTAATTGATTCTCTGACACGACTCATGCCTGGATGATCAACAGACTCCACGCCTCTAACCTGAGCTCATTGAAAAGAACTGTAAATATTAACTGAAAAAAAATGTAAATAAACTTGAACTTAGATGTTTGATACAAATCTATAAACACGGAATTAAAACTGAAACTGAAGATGGAATTGAATATCTTTTTTACCACTAGAGATGTGCAAACTGCAAAGAGACAGGCTTTTATCTTCAATATATCATGATCGTTTGTAGCACGTTCCAATTCAGATGAAACAGCGGAAAAGAAAACCTACAACACATATTACTCGTTTTCTAAAACTGGATTTGACATAATGATAAACTAGAGGGGGCAAGATGGGTGGCCTATGAGTAGGGGTGCAAACGAACTCAACGTTCAGTGAACCGTTCGGTGGTAAGTTCGTTCATTTAATAAATGAACGAACACGAACACGAACAAGAACAGAAAATTTTGTTCGTTTAATTAAGTGAACGAACATAAATGTTCGCTAATGTGTTCATTTGCGTTCGTTACCTAAAATTAATAAACGAACACGTTCATTACCTTGACAAACGAACACAAACGAAACGTTCGGTAAGTGTTCATGAACAGTTTGTGAACACATATATTTCCTTAACAATGTTTGGTTTACTTTTTTTTAGTAAGATGAGCGACTTTTTTATGCATCTCAACCCCTTTGTTGGTTCATTCCCGTTTAGTTTACCTTTTTTCAGACTTGACCCATTTGACATAACGCACAACCCAACCCAACCCAACCCAACCCAACCCAACCCAACCCAACCCAACCCAACCCAACCCAACCAAACACGACCCATTCAAAAGTAACAGAATCAATATTGTCATCTCTTAATAAATTTTAAGAATGTAAATTTGCACTGTACATTGGGATGAAGCCGTCCACAGAGCTCAGCTGAAAGTTTCCTAACATCTTCAAATTCAAACTTGTTAAATGTCCTAAGAACATGAGAATAATCACATTAAAGATTCTCATTCAATGTTTAAAAATAAACATAACAATTTGCTTGAAAAAACCTTTTGAGAAGAAGTGTCGCAATACATCTCGTTTCACTGATATCGTGTATATTATCTGGAAATGAATTCATTAGGGTAAAGGCATTTGAGGGGCGCAAATGTAAATAATAGACAAACTGCATGAAAAAGAAATATGCTTTACACTTTTTCGTGGTTTTAGCAACAAACTTTAAATTAGACTTGAAATAGAAACCAACTACCAATTTATCACTGACTTTAACCAACCTCGTTTTATTTTATTTTACCTATAAATTGTTGGTACCATACGCCAGCCACCACATCAGATGGCACATATACACAAAAAAAAACGCGATAACGGCAAATAAGATGCCACATCGGCAATATAATAATAATAGAATGTAAGTTGATTTACTTTTTTGTGTCCAACTTAAAGCTTGTCGCTATTTTTTTATTTCATGCAGTTTGCCTTAAGTAATAAGTAGGGTTGTAAACGAACCGAACGAGGCCATGTTCTTGTTCGTTCGTTAAGGAAATGCAGATGTTCGTGAACTGTTCACGAACACATGTCGAACAAAAGTTTATGTTCGTGTTCGTTTGTTAAGTAATTTAAGTTGTTCGCGAACAGTTCGTGAACACTGGTCATAAAAACAAACGAACACAAACAAACATTAAACTTGATTTTTTTAAAACACCATACAACAAAGCAAGTTTATTAGCTAACTTAAGACATAATTATCTAATGTTACTTAGACATATCCTAAAAAATGTCTTTAATGTCCAACTTCTTCATATGTTTAGATAAGGGTTTACGTTTTACTATTTTTTGAATATAATTAATAACTAATGTTTAGGGGGGAAAGTAAAACTTAAGAGGGAAAGTGAAATATTAAAAAAACATTAAAAACTTTTAACAAAACATATGAACACGAACAAACATAAACGAATGTTCACGAACATATTACCGAACGTTCACAAACGCAGTCGAACGAACGCGACCTTTGTTTGTGTTCGTTCATTTAGTTAATTGAATGGAATATCTTGTTTGTGTTCGTTCATTAACTAAACGAACGAACACAAACGAACTTCCCACCGAACGGTTCACGAACTGTTCGCTGAATGTTCGGTTTGTTTACAGCCCTAGTAATAAGAATAACATGCTTACTATTTTGACCAAGAAGATCAGCATAAACAAGAGAAGATTTTTGGTCATTAAAAACTTTTAATGGAAGAAGCCTTATAAGAAGCAGTGGGCAGAGACGATTAAAGAGAGAATGCTGCAACTTTATATCATTTTCTGTACCGGATATATCCAGTTCACTCATAAGGTTTTCATCAATTCTGCAATTAAAACATAATTCACCAAATAAGATTAATCAGGACAGATATTGGGGCAAAAAAAGTACAGATGCCCATTTTGACCCATATTAAGAAAGTGGGTCAAGTAGGGCTGTAATTAATTGGTAATGGGTCAAATAGTTAAATAAAAATAACTACAGAGTCGGCTCGAAAGTCGCCTTAAGTATATTCAAATGCTTAAGATCTCCTAAAATCAGTTTTATTAAAAGACTTATATTGTTATTATAATAATAAACTTTGTGTGATACTGTGATATTACTTAATACTTCAAATATTTAAAAAGTTGGCAAATTGGATTTAAATAATCCCAACTTGCTCAATTTGGCCGATAATAATCTCAACTCAGTTATTGGCCGATAATAATCCGAACTGGTCCACTTTTGGCCGATAATAGCCCGCCGTTAAAAATAGCTTAACGGAGTTGAGCTTTTTTCCGAATTACAAACCGATGTTTTATGGATTTTGATCAGAACGAGGATACGAGTTGATTGATATAAAATTTACCTCGAAATACTGCCCCAAACGACGAAAACGGTGCTTCAATTCGGGTGTTTAAACTTCCAATTAACAAAAATCAAGTCGTTTGAAGCACCGTTTCGAGGTAAGTTTTACATAAATCGAATCGTATCCTCGTTCTGATCAAAATCCATAAAACATCGGTTTGTAATTCGGAAAAAAGCTTAACTCCGTTAAGCTATTTTTAACGGCGGACTATTATTGGCCAAAAGTGGACCAGTTCGGATTATTATCGGCCAATAACTGAGTTGGGATTATTATCGGCCAAATTGAGCAAGTTGGGATTATTTAAATCCAATTTGCCTAAAAAGTTTAAGAGAGGTATAGACACATAAATCTGTGATTTTACTTAATAAGAGAGGTATTCTAATATTAATAATACAGGACAGGTCAACCCTATCTGACCCGACCCACTTTAACTTGTACTTCAAGTCTTCATATAAACATGTTTATGACCCATTACCCAACCAGACCCACTTTAACTCGTACTTCAAGTCTTCATATAAACATGTTTATGACCCATTACCCAACCAGCCCATCTTGGCACCTCTAAGAAAGGTATAGGACATACTTATATGATAATAAAAATGATACATCTAGGCTAGATATATGTGTAATTTTTTATTTTTCTTTAAGACCAAAAGGCGTATTAAAAGTATTATATGTATAAATTTTGTTTATTTTCCCATATCTTTATATGTAACTGATTAATTAAACTTAGAGTAAATTACAAGTTTTGTCCTTTATCTTTACATCAAATTTCAGGCGCTGTCCTTTAGCCAAAAAGTTGACAGGCGGTGTCCTTTATGTTGCCAAATCTTGTCCTTTTAGCCAAACCCAGTTAGATTTTTTGGTTAAGTATGGTCATGTGCCTTGCACATGAGGGTATTCTTGTCATTTCATTATCCAGGGGCTATTGTGCAAATAACATATGTCTAAGGATTGATATGTACAAAAATTAAAAACATTAAAATAAAACAATTTGTCAACCCTCCCCTCTCCATCATCGTCTTCCCCAATTCTCACCCAAATTAACCTAAACCCTAATTTCACAAAAAAAATTTCTCAATTGAGTGTCCCCTTAATTTCCCCAATTCTCACCAAACCCAAAATATTAACGACGTTAAAGGGCAGGCTCTCGAATCTCGATACTTGGTCTTGATGTTGTGAATATGATTAAACCAGTGATTCAAATTCACAAATTCAAAATAAATATTTTATATATATATTCGGTAATCTCAAGATTAGAAAGAAGGATAACTATGAATTATTTGATACAAACAACAATGAATCAATCATATTCATATTCATATGATGATGAAATGAAAAGAAAACAGAGGAAGAAATGAAATCGACAACCATCATGCCACCACCCTCTACCACCACCATTCATCATCTACAACCACCATCACCACCAGCCTCCACCGCCATCTCCAAATCAACAACAACCACCGACACAACCACCACCCTTCATCATCCACCACCATCTCGAATCAACTCAACAACCTAAAAACCCCCAAAACCAAAAATCCCCAAAAACCCTAATGAGTTTCCGACCACCGAATCTCCTACCACCCACCTGCCACCCACTGACCACCCACCTGCAACCGGCCTTAACACCACCTCCACCGCCGCCCGTAACGCAACAGCCACCCACTCGCCATCCACCCACCACCCACCTGCAACCTGCCTTAACACCACCTCCACCGTCGCCCCTAGCACCACAGCCACCCACCTACAACCAAACCCACCACAACCACCCGCCATAACCACCTACCACATCCACCCTCAACAGATCGTGTGATAGAGAGAGTGTGTGAGAGAGAAAGTTTAGAGAGAGAGAGAGGGGAAATAGGAAGATGGAGTTTCAGTTGAGAGAAAAGAGAAAGAATGGGGAGAGAGAGAAAAATTAACTTTATTATATGTTTTTTATTTTTTACAAAACAGTCCTTGAATAAAAGTTAGTTACACAATAGTCCCTTCAATGGTGAAATTACAATAGTACCCTCATGTGCCTTGCATATGATTAAATTTAACTAAAAAATCTAACTGGGTTTGGCTAAAAGGACAAAACTTGCAAGATTTGGCAACATAAAGGACACCGCCGGTCAACTTTTTGGCTAAAGGACAGCGCCTGAAATTTGATGTAAAGATAAAGGACAAAACTTGTAACTTACTCTTAAACTTAAAATGTTAACACTTCAACCCCCTCCCACATAATTTTTATTTTAATACATTTAAAATTAATCTATATAAAATAAAATAATTCGAGCCGGCTCGCAAGCTCACGAGCTGAGTCAGGCCTAGCTCGAGCTCGGATCGGCTCGTTTACAAATTGAGCCAAGCCGAGCTGAGCCAGCTAGTTTACAATAGGGATTTTTTCGAGACGAGTTTTTTTCGAGCTTTTTCCAAGCAAGTTTCGAGCAAGCCGCGAGCTTTTTGAACACCCTTAGACATACTTCAAATTTTCCCACCAGTCAACTACTATTAAATGCATGTATTGACACTTACATAACCAAGAATGACTTAATTACCCAGCATGAATTATAATACTGATATAATTTAGGATGAACAAACATGAATACTTAAGAAACTACATACTCTGTTTGTGATTCCGTATGTAATAGAATTTGTTGGAAGACTATATCCGCTGTTGCTCCTAGATATTCACTTATATAACTTAGAAACTTAACCATGATCGGGTTTGATGGCTCAGCAAACATCTTGTCTACTAGTGGCCCCACTAATAATTTCCAATTTTCTACCTGAAAGAGATCATAAACAAACGAGCATATAAATCAAGAACCACAAGTCCACAATATAATAAAATAACGTAAAATGCCATTTCGTCTCTAAGGTTTGGCCAGTTTTGTGACTTTCGTCTAAAGGTTTGTTTTTCGGCATCTGGATCAAAAAGGTTTTAAATCTTGCCATTTTCATCCGGCTTGTTAACTCTATCCATTTTTCTCCGCTAAGTCAGGGGTATTTCTGTTACTATAAAAGGCAATTCAGTCTTTTTCACTTTATGTAACAAGACCAAATACCCCTGAAAAAGACCAAAATGCTCTTTAAGTTAACAAAAAGACGGAAATACCCAACTTAACGAAGAAAAATGGATGAAGTTAACTAGCCGGATGAAAATGGTAAGATTTCAAACCTTTTGGATCCAGATGTGGAAAAACAATTCTTTGGACGAAAGTCGCAAAACCGGCCAAACCTCAGGGACGAAAATGACATTTTACTCAAAAAAATATTAAAAGAAATACATGTAAAGCAGTTAGTTACCAAGATAGCAATACGCTTATGAGAAAATAATGAAAAGCAAGTTACCAAGATACCGAGTTATTGAACTGTAACAACCAAAAATACAAAAGCAAACAAAGAACAACTGTTTTAAGGATTTCAGTATTGAAACTTACAGATCTAGACCACTCTGGTATCAGCTTGAGAACTTTATCCACGTCACCCTTAAATCCTGATAAACGCAATTAATAATTAACTAACCATACAAGGAATCAAGTAAAAAGTGGCCAAATTATAAATTATATGTTTAATGCATAAAACCTCCAAAATCATTTATTTATAATGATTATATACTATAAATATGCTATTTTGTCTAATCAACCAGCTTTGGCATTAACCAACTTTAGCCCCTCAACTTTAATAATGAAATGTTTAGCCCCTCATTTTTGGTAATGACATGTTTAGCCCTTTAACTAGAACAGCTTTAGCCCCTTGATTTCAACAAAAAAAAAACTTTAGCCCCTCAATTTTAATAAAAAAACTTTAGCCCCTCAACTCTAATAATTAACAACTTTAGCCCCCCCCCCCCCCCCCCAAACTTTAATAATGACATGTTTAGCCCCTTAACTAAAACATCAAACAACTTTAACTCTCGCGATTTGCTTATTTTTATCTACGTTTCGAACCCGCTGCGGAGCGCGGGTGGTAACCCACTATTTATGATAAATATGTGATGACTTTATAATCATATTGGACAAACAAGTTATAAACATAAAAATAGAGATTTTGAACAGAAAGGGCTTCAGGTGAATCAGCTCTACCAGTTTCGACTATTACCAAAAACTACTTGTTACCCGACCCTCTCATGTTTCCACCTCTAATAACAGTAACTAAATACCTTCTGGTATGTAGTTCTCTGCAGTCTTCTGATGATCTAAACTTGCATCAAGATTACTGATAAAAGAGAAAATGATGACAAACAGAAGAAAGAAACAAATATAATAGTATCTGAAGTTGTAAACAGATGAACAGAATTTTTTTATACTAGTTGTATAGATAACTAGAGACATGTTATATGCATATGATATATCTTTGTGTGTATAAGCATGCCTAGTGTGTATATATAAAAATGAACTAGAAGAAATAAATTATGTGATTAGCATTCACTATCACTTTGATCAACACTTAGTTACCAGGTAACCAAAATAAATAGATAAAACAACTCTGGTTGGCAAAATATAACTATATTGTTTTTTTTTTTTTTTGCATTTTGCATTTTTTTTTTTTGCATTTTGAAAGCATGTTTATCTTCTACAAACAAAGCGTTAAGAATATTAGTAAATATGTTCCAAAAAGATTACCTTAAACAATCTAGCAACAAGGAGATAACTTCAGGTTTCTGGTTGTGAGATGTGAGAACGCGAAGTAACGTAGTTGTAGCAGATGAAGATAATGTTGCGTCTGATGAATAAATTAGATTAACTAGAGCAGGCAACACCAATGACGGATCTACAAAAACAAAAGCTACCTTTAGTGGAATGTTTTAAACACGCTCAAGCATAACATGCAGAAACAAAACTATGAAAAAAATGTTGAAAGTTTCACCGAGCCTCCAATCAACTACAATACCTATAAATTTAAGGGTAAACAATGAGCGGCCTTTATACTTTTTTTCAACATTACCAACTGATTTTAAAGTAGGCACAAACATACAATTATTTATTGATTTTAACAATTGAACTCAAGTTAACTACTTTTATCTGTAAATTGCTGATGACGCCGGCTGATACCATGGGCATCCACCATCTGATTAGGCCTGTAAATGAACCGAATGAACATGAACAAAGGCATGTTCGTGTTCGTTCATTTAACTTTAACCGAACACTAACATATAATCGAGCAAACTTTTTTGTTCATGTTCGTTTATTATGAAAATGGACATATTCGTGTTCGTTTATGTTCATGTTCTTTCGTTTAAAACCTAAACGAACAGTTCACGAACGTATACGAACATAAATAAAAATACTTAAACGAACCTAATTTATCAGACAATAAACAACACAAATGAATATAATTGAAGAAACACAAATGAACAAAATTGACTAAACATAAACGAACATAAAGTAATTTTTTATATAAATTAGTGATAACTTACGATAAATTCCATTGGAAACCCCATTTTTAATATTAGAAAGCCCAATTACCAATTAGTTATATTTATATAAGTAGTTAGAAAGTTCCTTTTATGTTTAATATTTATATAAATATAACTACTTATGTATTTAAATTGTAAACAAACCAACATAAAATATGTAATTAAACAACATAAATGAACGAACAAAACGTGTGTTCATGTTCATTCGTTTAGCTAATTGAACAAAAAATTGTGTGCATGTTCATTTGTTCATAAAATAAACGAACTTCCCACCGAACAAGTTCACAAACAGTTGATGAGCATTCAGTTAGTTTACAGGCCTACATCCGATGCCACATAAAAGTACAAATTTGAAAATGATCTTCTGTTAAAATTAATACATCAGATGTCGTGTGGCATATAAGTAGAAAATTGTTGGTTGGTTTCATAATTCTATTTTGTTCCGAATTCGAAGTTACTTTCTAAAATCGACAGAAAATGTATAGTCCGTGCTATCTTTGGCAATTTACTCTAAATTATAACGATAAAAATAAATTATATATTGAGAAGACTAACCAACAAGTGTTAGTAGTTTGTCTGCATGTGCACGAATTGGATCTTCTTCATCTTTAAGACAATCAAGTAGATGGTTTGATATATCCTGCCTGTCGTGATCTTTATTTTTTAGAGCATAAATCATTTAAGAGTGACAACTGCCAATTATTAAAATAGAAATGATGTTTACCAAACCGGATGTGAAAGGCTTGAGGGTGAATCTGATGAAATGTTGATGACTTCTGATATGACATCCAAAGCATTCCTTCTTTGATTGATATTTTCACTAGCAAGACGCTTTAGAATTTGATCAAGGCAATATCTATCCTCACTCCTGGCAAATAAAACCATTTGGTGTTTTAGCAGAACGTCAATTTTGACCATAGTTGTTAATGGCGAATAGCGACAAATAGTGATAAATAGCGGGCGGCTATTTTATAAATAGCGATACACTAGAAAATAAAATTATATGTATATTATATCAAAATACCTGGTATATATGCTATTTTACATGCATATTTAAGAAAAACCTAAAATCCAGCTATTTTATAGCTATATTTAATTTCTATTTATATAATAAAAATTGTTGGTATCTATCTCGACAACCCTAATAGCGAGCCTAGATCTATACGCTATGTAGCGCGCTATAGCGATCGCTACGCTCACTGTTGACAACTATGATTTTGACCCGTTGTCTTTTGGATGGATCAGTTTGAGTCGTGTTTTATCTCGAACGGGTCGAATTGAAAAGTTTGGCTATCAGGGGAATTAAACAAACGGGTTGAAAAGTCGCCCAAAGTCTATATTTAATTCGTTACAGCCTCCTAATTATCTTTATACAGAGATCTCAAATAATAAAGTTTATGTAAGATTGTAATCATGATTAATAATTAATAAAAAAAAAATGACGAAGAAAGTGTCTGGGGTCGACCAGCCCTCCCCAGTCCACATTACAGTTATAAAATATGATTGTAATAAACTAATAATTATGATAGCCAAAAACCACAAAATTATAATTGTATTCTAGACCATATTATTACAGGTATGTCAAACAGGACATATCAAAAAATTCGCTAAAAGGATAATTGGTCAAACTGGATGAAAAGTAGCCCAAAGTCAAGTCTAATAGTAATGCTAATCAACATTCTAAGTCTAATAGTAATGCATTACAACATTCTAAAAGTTTTTTTGCAACAGGTTTTTGCGAACATAAATACATTATTTTAGAAAACGAACAAAAAAGTAATTTGCGGGTCAACCCAAACTGACCCACCCGTTCGGAACCATACTAAAAAAGGCCCATTTCGATCCGGGCCCATTTCCGAATAGTATCGTAATAATACCTTTTTATTTTCTAACCATAGAAAAATATTTACAAAAATAATTTTTGAAAAAAACAAGAGAGTGTTTGTTGATCAACTCGACCCTGGCCCTTTACGACCCACACTAAAAAGGCCCATTACACTTTGAAGTTTGAACCCATTTAGGTCCATTATATTACCCGATCCCCTGAATTGCCATATCTAACTAAAGGATTGGAAGTTGAAAAACATACATTGAACAATATTCAGCAATTAATGTCACAACAGCTCTGGCTGTACCATCACGTTCATCCAAAAGATTTAATAATAAAGGCAACACGGATTTCATCTGTTTATTGTCTGTGAGATTGCTCCCAGATTGAAGATGGTTTGTGCCAAAAATGGTTGCTTTTAGAATTGAAACAGCACCATCGATGACATCATCATCAGCTGAACAAAGCTTCAGAACAATAAAAATATTAGTAACAGTTAGGGGCGAGCAGAAAACCGAAGAAACCAAACTGAAACCGAACCGCACAAGAAACCGAGAACAACCGAACCGAATAACCTAAAGGTCATTTTTTTTAATTTTATTATATATTGATTTAGGAATTATTAAATTTATTCTTGAATATTAAGTATTTATAATAAAAAGATTAAAATGTTTATTTATCTTTGAAATGATTTATCCATTGCCTACAAGAAATAACAAAATTTAACATAAAAGTTAAATGATTTCAAAGAATTATAAAAGAAAATGTTTTAATAAAAACTTTAGAGAAGCATAAAAATAAATTAGAAGGTTATTTGTATGTGAACAACATTAATTAAAAAGATTAAATATAAGAACTTAAATGTAAACATCTAAGAAGGATTCTTGAATATTGGATTAGTTTTTGTTTTTTTAATTTTACGTAACTTTGTATCAAAAACTGAACCAAGCCGTTGCTAAAACCGAAAAAAATACTGAAACCGAACGGTTTTCAAAAACCGAAAACCGAACCGAACCGTGCACACCACAAGTAACAGCATAACTCAAAGTACACAAAAATAGATAAGCCTTTGGTATAAATATACTAAAAGGATGCACAATTAATGTATCCAAAGCAAACTGTGAATAACTTTGGAATGTATAAAAGTGCATCATGCAGAATTATTAAGCAGACAAAAATCATCTATAACAAGTTCAATTACCTGTGATGCGACAACACGAGTAATATCCACTCTGTGTTCCATCATTGCAGTGTCAAACTGCTTTGAAGAAAAACGGCCCAATAGAAGCAATAAGCAATTCAAGAAGAAATTTATGGTTGATATTCCACTATCATTAGCATCGATTTGATCTTTCGTGTAGTTCCCTGCATAATACTGCACAGTCCCATTTGTCACAAAAATAAATAAAATCACAAATAATGGTGCATAGTGCTGTATAATGATTAATGATCACAAGCCTCTTTCTACCACACCTCGGAAATTTGGATATGACAGATTCAATTTAGCAGTTTACGTTCTAAAAACCAAGTTGAAGATCAATATTACGAGATTCAATTGCAACACTTTACACTTTTTTTACATATTTAAAAGATTTTTCACCCTCCTTTTATCATTTTTTAACACATACATAAGGAAAACAGATAATTGCTGGAATTATCATAACAGAGAAAAGATCAAATAGGAAGTTTATTTTGGCTAGGAAGGATAGGAAGCAATAGGATTATGACATGTGGCAAATTTTAAAATAAAGAGAAAGGGTATTTTAGTCAATCCCATCCTTTCTTCTTCTTTCTTCTCCCCAGTTACTTCAAAACCCACCATTTTCAAAACCCACCATCTCCAACCTTTTCTTCACTTACTATCTCAATAATCACTACATTATAGTGCGATTTTCGTCATCAATCAATGATTCAAACACCCGATCAACGTGTTCTTCAGCTTTTTTTTGAAGAAAACCCAGTTTAATTTCATTCAAAATCTCGTTTTTTCCCGTGATTTTGAAGATAATCACTCGATCCGTTCGATTCAATCGCTGATAAGTGTTTCTATCATTCAAATTTCGTCAATCGATGAAGAAATCGGCTTCGATCCATGTAAGAAATTCTTTAATTTCATTTTCACGATCTGGGTTTTTGATTTAGTCATTGCGTTTTACGATCTTGGCGGGGGTCCGGGGGCGGCAGCCCCTGGCGGGTCCAAGGGGCAGAGCCCCTGGCTGGGGTTGAGCTGCATTCGTAGACAGTTTTATGCCATTGCGTTTTAGAACTGCATTCCTGGTTCAGACAATTCACAGACAACTATTGTCCTGGTTCAATGCGTTTTAGAGAGAACACTTTCATTGGTGTTTTTATGCCATTGCGTTTTAAAACTAATACATTTTTATGCGTTTTCTGGTCATTGCGTTTTAGAAAAACACATTTTGAAGTGTTTTTAGTCATTGCGTTTTAGGTAAAACACATTTTTATGTGTTTTCAGTCCATTGCGTTTTACAGAGAACACTTTCTTTTGTTTTTTTAGGCCATTGCGCTTTAGAAATGAGACATTTTTAAGTGTTTTCTGGCCATTGCGTTTTATAAATAAGACATTTCTTTGTGTTTTTTGTGCATTGCGTTTTAGGTAAAACACATTTTTATGTGTTTTCAGTCCATTGCGTTTTAGAAAACAGACATTTTAAGTGTTTTCTGGCCATTGCGTTTTAGAAATAAGACATGTGTTTGTGTTTTTGGTGCATTGCGTTTTAGGTAAAACACATTTTTATGTGTTTTCAGTCCATTGCGCTTTACAAACTACACTTTCTTTTGAGTTTTTAGGCTATTGCGTTTTAGAAATAACACATTTCTTTGTGTTTTCTGGCCATTGCGTTTTACAAATAAGACATTTCTTTGTGTTTTTTGTGCATTACGTTTTAGAAAAATGTCATTTTTTAGGTTTTTTTTTCATTGCGTTTTACGCAACTGGGTTTTCAAAAAAAAAATTCGAAAATATAGCAATAGTATACTCGTTTTAAAGATAAAAAAACGCTCGTTTTTTTGGTGCAATTTTTATAAAAAAATAATGTCGTATGAAAGAGTTATTAACGTTTAAAAAATGGGGGGGGAATTGGAGGAGAGAGAAACTATTGCCTTGGATTGACTAGAATGCCCCTAAACAAACTCACGCGCCTCTTTTCTTTCCTTCAATTTCCATCATTTAATCTTAGCCCTTGATTAACTAAATGGATGGTCAAGATCACTTCCTAGCCTTCCTAGCCAAATAAACTTCCTATTGTATCTCCACCCCATAACAAATGTTTTCAACCAGCAAAATAAATCGTGATGTTTTGAATTTAAATATTTCATCATTATATAAGGAAAACTGCATAACATAGAAAAGAACTTTACACTTATTCCTGATTTTAGCAATAGCAACAACCTTTAAATTAGACACAACATAAACATCCGCTTACAAAAGACCTTTGTTGACATGTAGGGTATAATATCCAGAAAGCATAAAGTGTGGCACAAGGGATTACAAACAGCAACAAAACAAAGTACTAAAAATTGTAGGAGAGAGCTACTGCGCCACATCAGGTTCACATGTCCAAAAAATGCTTATGTAAAACAAATAAAAAGAATAAATTTGTAAACAACTTCAGAAAGATAATGGTCTTCCCGTAAAACTTATATACAATATTAGTTATTAAATGCCCATCACATATACTGAAATGACAAATATGATGTCACAGCAGAAACTTTTTTAAAATTAAAAAAAAAAGATTGACCTACAATAGCAATGATATGTAACTCGGTAACTATAATCACTATTTTGCCCCAGATTTAAACTTGGTAACAAATCAGAAAAGGTATTAAGTTAATTTATCTATTAGTTCCTTCAATAATCAGAACTTTCCAAACACACAAACAGCTGGTTATCCAATTATTCTAAACATATAACTTCAGACAACAAAAGCACATCCAAACACTACTACCTCCTACAACTTTTTTGTTACATTTTTGGTTATTCAATATCACATAATCAGTTTCAAAACACAAATACGAACACCCCTTGAAACTTAAAAGCTAGAAGCATATTTCAGTAGTTCAGTTATATCTAACCTCAATACCAGACAAATACTGGTCCATTAACTCCTTGTAACGACTAGAAATTTGGTGATCTTCCAAATGCAATAGAACGCCATAGTGTTTCCAACAAGATGATAGAAGTAATATGCCAGTTTTTACCATACGTTGACCTGCCTTCCAACAGATAATCAAGTTAACAGATGCAAAAAATGTTCATAAACACAAAAAAAGAAAAACAAAAGGCAGTACCCGCCTGATCTTGAGAAGAATGATACTGCTTTTTTGTCTCTCGTAGCCATTTCAAAACTCTTTCCAATCCTTTTGCATGTAAAGACTGGCTTTTCTTGCTCCACTGTGGTAGACAAAAAGAACAACGGTTACTTAAGATATTGAACAGTTCTCAATTCTTACAGCTGAAGACCATAATGACTACTACGGGTGCAAACGAGCCGAGCGGTTCACGAGCTACTCGAGAAAAAGCTGGTGACGGGCCGAGCTTGAGCCAAAAATAAAACTCGTTTATTTATCGAGCTCGAGCCTGGCATGTGAAGCTCGTCAGGCTCGTCGAGCCTTATCGAGCCTTAGTGTAATATTAGTTTTTATTAATTTATAATAACATTTCCCCCTTATTTTAAGTTGTATAGTAAATGAGCTGACCTTATTTAAACTTGTTTACGAGCCGAGCCCGAACCAAAAAGTAAGCTTGTTTAGTAAACGAGCTTGAGCCCGAACTTCACTTATTGAGCTCACGAGCCTAAACAAGTCTATTATTTATATTATTTTTATTTAATATATTCATTAATAAATAATAAACGAGCAGAGCTCGAGCTTGAGAAACTACCAACGAGCCAACCTCGAGCTTTGAAAAACAAAGTTGGAACCGAGCCGTACTCAAGCTCTCATAGATTAATCAAGCTCGAGCCTGGTCAAGCTCGGGCTCGGGTTGACTCGTTTACACCCCTAATGACTACTTAAAGGGTTTTAAAATACCTCACCTCTATGTGATTATGGGATTAATAACCAGAACCAGATAACTAGTTGTAATAAAACGTGTTGTAGGAGATGGTGTTTCAATGAGTTCTTTTATAATTGTAAAAATCAAATGATCAGTTGGTTGAGTGTTTAAACGTTCGGAAAACTCACTATTTAGAGAATGACTAAAAAAATGACCAAAAGGGCATCCCTGAAAAGGGGGGTAATTAGGTGATTTTTATTTTGACTTGAATCGATCCTAAGCAGTTTCGTAGGACTGGTATAGTGCTATGAAATTGATTATGTAACCTAAATAAGAAGCAAAACTTGTTTTTTTAAAACATTAAAAACAGATAATTGCAACTCACAATATAAGTTTCAAAACGCAAATCCAAACGCACCCGTGTACAGTTCATCGTTCGACTTTCCTTTAGAATCTTAAAGACTAAAGTGCAAACAAAGCAATCGAATATTAAGCTACCAATGAACAAAATGAAACACATGCTTCCTAGCCCTCCATAATCATTTTCTCACTTACTAACACATGCTTACTAAAAGACAGTCTTAGTAAGTTACAAATAACAGGAAATTGGTGAAAACGTATAGTAGAGACACAAATAACACATCATATAGACTCACAGACAAGCAATAACATGTAGAGGCCACCAAACTTGAGAAAACTAAAACATCAAACAAATCAACAACCAAGAAATAAAAATAATTAATTGATAACAAGTTGAGAGCATACAGCAAGGAGTCTCTGCACAAGCATAATGAGATGATCTACAAGATTCCAAAGCAACAATCGCATTTCCATATCCCTTGTGATCTCAGAAGTTTGACTAATTGGCTTAACTTGTTGACTAGATTTAGATAGCTTTTTCTTGTCTTTTGAAGGATTAGAAACCATTTCCTTTTTCACCAATGCGACACTAAGAGCTATAATACAATCTGCTGCAGCCACTGAAAGACGTGTCGGTAACTCAAACCCACCCTGCAAAGTACTACAGAAAACAAATATCAAAACTGTAAAGAAAAATAAAATAGATTTTAGTTAAAGTTTGTAATATGAACGCCCATCGAGAAATAAATCGCTGTGTATACCTCCCATTGTTTATTAGAGACATAAGATGACCACAACACAAACAAAGATTCTCCAAGAGTTTGGTGTACCTTTCCTTTATCCCTGCAGTGAGAAATTACAAAAAAAAAAAAAAAAAACATGTAAAAAAATTTGCTCGGTGTCTAGTTAATAAAGAAATGAAAACAACAAATTATTAAACAAAATCCAATAAAGAATGAACAAAACATATGATTACATACATTTTTTTTTTTTTTTTTTGAAGGGTGACTTTCTATGTACGTGACTCAGTGTCACCGGGTTCTTGTCGAAGACAATCCCCCGTCAGCTCCGCCCTCCGGCGCGATGTTCGATTGGGCCCCGGCCGTCTCGTAAGCTGACCTTCGCCCGGAAACCATACTGCCCCCACACGGGTAAAACCGCTGGGGTAACAGCTGGGTGAAAACCGGGTTGCCCTCAAGACCGCACCATGCCTCGGTAGGATACGATCTATCATTGGGACGTCCCGCCCCCTTTCGCCACAAGCGGGAGTCGAACCGGTGACCTCTAGGAGGACAACCGGCCCCCCAACCACTGGGCTATGAGGGAGGGATATATGATTACATACATACTAATCAATTAATCATCATTCAGCAAATATTTCTTCAAACTAATCAGATTTTATTGAGCAAAATGTAAGCAGAAAATCATGAAAAATCAAAAAACTAAAACAGTAAGCAATGAAGCACAAATTAAAAAATAGAGTAAAATGCCATTTTCGAGCCTGAGGTTTGACCAGTTTTGCGACTTTCGTCCAAAGGGTTGTTTTTTCGCATCTAGATCCAAAAGGTTCGAAATCTTGCCATTTTCATCCCCCATCAAGTCAGGGGTATTTCTGTCTTTTTTGTTAACTTAAAGGGCAATTCGGTCTTTTTCAGGGGTATTCGGTCTTTTTACAAAAGTGAAAATAATCGAATTGCCCTTTAAATTAGCAGAAAAGACAGAAATACCCCTGACTTAACGGGAAAATGGATGGAGTTAACGGGCCGGATGAAAATGGCAAGATTTCACACCTTTTGGATCCTAATGCAGAAAAACAAACCTTTGGACGAAAGTCGCAAAAAACTGGCCAAACCTCAATGACGAAAATGGCATTTTGGAATAAAAGAGAGAAGCCACCACAGTGGGTGGGTTTAAAAAAACCCTAATCTCAAGGGTTTGATAAAAAAAAAATCTCCTTAAAACAAACATCAGGTATCACTTTCATCTCCATTCCCAAACTTTTAAACTATACACACCTAAGTGTTGCAGTACCAAAAATTTATGACAAGATAGAATTATTACATGTATTAGAATTAAAAAGTAACGATTTGCGACATACCAGTTACTGAAAACCGGCTCATGGTAACATCATACTCTATGAGGCGGCGTGCAAGGATACACCAGCCCAACGCGATATGACGGTCCTCTTTCCTCAGCAAAATATCAGAAAATTTTCTTGCCAACGCTTGAAAAAGAACTTCATCTTGAAAGAGCCAATTAAGAAGAATCATCTCCTGGCTCTTGTGTTTTGAATCTTTACTTCTTAATGACTGGACAAAGATAAACAAACTTCATCTCCATTTCAGTAAAATAATCTAACAATTCGTTCAAAACCGAGATACATTTTGACTTTAAGAAGTTGATATGGAATCGATAATTCAAAACCGAGATACAATTGGTTCGATTGAAACAATTATACATACATGTTCAAGCATAGGTATCAGGATTTCATCAAGAGACTCTTCCTTCTCAGCTCCATCCCTAACATACTTGTGAAGAATCCGTAACGAGTTCTCTAACGATACTACAACACAATAATAATATGTAGAACAGTCAGAACTAACAATTTTAGGTTAAATTAATGAAAACGCACTGATTTTATGACGAAACAAAGATATTATCATCCCATAAGCATGAAACAATAATAAGTAGCGATACTAGAACACAGTAATAGTATATAGAACAGTCAGAACTAACAGATTTATGTTAAATTCATGAAAACAAACAGATTTTAATGACGAAACAAGAAGATTATCATCCAATAAGCATTAAAATCATAATAACAATATTCCAACACAGTGATGATATATAGAACAGTCAGAATTAACAAATTTATGATACATCCATCAAAATGCACAGCTACTAATGACAAAACAAGAAGATTATCATCCAATAAGCATGATACGAATAATAACTAACGATACTGCAACACAGTAATTACATACAGAACAGTCAGAACTAAAAACTTCAGATTAAATTCATGAAAAAAGCAGACTTAATGACGAAACAAGAAGATTATCATCCACTAAGCATGAAAACGATACTACATGCAGTAATAGTAAACAGAACTAGCCAATTTATGTTAAATTCACGAAAAAGCACAGATTTTAATGGTGAAACACGAAACAACGAGATTATCACCGATAAGCATGAAAACGAAAAAGACCAACGATACT
Organism: Helianthus tuberosus; assembly: GCA_030545235.1. Lineage (NCBI taxonomy): Eukaryota > Viridiplantae > Streptophyta > Magnoliopsida > Asterales > Asteraceae > Helianthus > Helianthus tuberosus. Next base: position 130,280,664 of record CM060387.1, read on the forward strand.
ACAACACAGTAATAACATATAGAGCAGTCAGAACTAACAAGTTCATGTTAAATTCATTAAAACACACAGATTTCAACAAAGAAACAACGAGATTATCATCCAATAAGCATGAAAACGACAATAACTAATGATACTAACTAAAATACTACAACCAGGAACAGTACAGGAACAGTCAGAACTAACGAACTTAAGTTAAACTCATCAAAACGCAAAGATTTAACGAGAAAACAACAAGATTATCATCCAATAAGCATGAAACAATAACAACTAACAATACTACAACGCAGTAATAATATATACAGCAGTCAGAATTAACAAACTTATATTACTTCCATCAAAATGCACATATTTTAGCGAAGAACAGGATTATCATCCAATAAGCATGCAAAAAACAATAACTAACAATACTACAACACAATAATAATATATACAACTGTCAGAACTAACAAATTCTTATCTATCTTAAAGTATAAAGTCGGTGGCTTTCATGCCACTGACACCCTCCACTTTTATACTTTGTCATAATTGGCCCTTTTATTCTGAATTTCCACAATCTAGCCTTCGTTTTTCAAACTTTGCTATTATCACCCTTCTACTTTGCTTTTCCACAACCCCCTCAACTTTTACGGATTTACGCCATCAACTCTCTACTTTTTCATTTATACTACCACCCCCTCATCTTTTACACATTTCCGCCACCACCCCTCTACTTTTACACTTTGCCTTTTCCGCCACCACCCCCTCAACGCTTTTCCGCCACCACCCCTCTACTTTTATACTTTCCCTTTTTACCCTTCTAAATTTATTAATTTTCCCTCAAAATTTAGACTTTGTGTTTTTATCACTTGCAATATTACTTCATTTTAACTCCTAGACTACTACTCCTACTTTGCAAATACCAATGCGCTGTGTTTTACGAAATGTCTTAGTCTTTGTGTTTTACGCATCATGTCTACCTTTGTGTTTTACTCTTTTTTTTTTGTTTTATGCATTATGTTTTACACTTTTTTTAATCGTCTTTTACACTTTGAGTTTTACGAATCGTGTGTTGCCTTACTACATGTTTTCACCCGCCGCGTGCCGCTGCAACGCGCGGCAGACAAAAATACTAGTTCATCTTAAATTCATCAAAAAGCACAGATTATAACGAAAAAAACCTTTAAGCCTAATCCGATTTCCCAGCACTAATTCAAATTTTTGAATTATTTGTTTTGTTGTAACTTACTGTTTTAGGTCTTTAGCTTGTTCAGTTTCTTTTATTTCGAATAAACAGGATTCTTGTAATTCTTGTTGCATAAAACTTCCCTTTTATGTCTCTTCAGTTAATTCTAATGCACCTTTACAATTATTGTATTCTGATGTTTGGTCTTCTCCAGTTAGATCCTATGATGGTTTTAAATATTATATTATCTTTGTAGATCACTTTACAAAATATATAATTGTTGTCAAAGACGCAAGGCGCAGGCGAGGCGCATCGGCCTCGCCCGGAGCCTAGGCGCAAAAAAAAGCGTGGGCTTTTTTAAGAAAAGCGCACATAGAGAAAAAAATATAAAAAATATGTTATGCTTTGAAAATAAATAAGATTCCACATATAAAATTAAAAAAACTATTATATATGTCATTTATGATCATGGAGCTAATAGTTAGTAGCAAAAGTTTAGGACTTATATGTTGTAAGTTTGGGTGTGTGAATAAAAGTCTCAAAAGGTGGTAAATACTTTGTCCCACATTGGTGTGGCAACAAAGCGAGTGGTTGTTTATAAGGTAAAGCCTTTACTACTCTATTGTAGCTTTATGACATGTTTTACTACAAGTCCTACCCGCGCAACGGGGGGGTGAGTTTCTGAGCTGGTATTTGGTTGAACTCATGCGTGCCCGCACCTGCGGACACGAATGCAGCTCCGAAAAACCCGGGCCCGCGTGAGGCAGCTTTTTTATACTCACTCGTTTCCTTTTTTTTGCGCGCCTCCAAAAAACCCATTTTTGCGCCTAGGCGGCGCTATAGGTGCGCCTCGTTGCGTGCCTTTTTGCGCTTTTGACAACATAGATATATATGGATTTATCCTCTCAAACACAAATCTGATTCTTTAAGTCGAGGCGAGGTAGTTGCGCTTTAAGTCGACGAAATTGCGCTTTAACTCTCCAGGTGATGCTTCAGGCGCAGATTCCGGCAAGATTCCTAGATTCCGGAGAGTTTCCGGCTAAATTCCGACAAGATTCTAACCAAATTTCTACTTTTAATAAAGGAAAACTACTTTTCTACATTAATACACTAATATTTTGGTACTAATTAGATGATATAAAGTGTTACATAATAGACTTTGTTTATTTTATTTGAAGAATAGTATTCTTTTTCTAATACATAATAAAGTTTAAAAACAAATTCATTATGCGCTTTATTTTTCTCAGGCCCTCGCTTTTTTTTTTGCGCTTTGCGCCTAGGCCCCAGGCGAGCCCTATGCGCCTTGAGTGCGCCTAGTGCCTTTAATAACTATGCTATGATTCTCCTTTTTCTCGATTATTTCAAATGACCCCAAATTATACTAAACTTCGAGGTTTTGGTTGCCTTGCGTATCCGTGGTTACGGCCCTATTCAAACCACAAACTTCAACCACGATCTAAACCATGTATACTTGTGGGTTATTCTTCCTCTCAAAGTGCTTTTCACTTACTTGAACCACTCACAAACCGTGTATACACCTCTCACCATGTTCATTTTGTGGAACACATTTTCCCATATGAATCAATTGTTCAATCTCCTACACCATTACCTCCTAATCCTGATAAGTGGTTACCGCTCACTATCCAACCAATTCATATTTCTTCTAATTCTGATTCTACTAATCAGAATACTCCCATTAATAATGAACCAATTCATTTTTCTTCCACTTCTGATTCTACTAATCAGAATACTCTCATAAACAATGAACTTGGCCCCATTTCTCAAACATCCCCACAATCTAATCCCCCACCCCTTCTCACCTACCATCGCAGTCCGCAGACCACGAACCACATCTGCTGCCTCTCCTATTCAACCTACTATTCCCACCGAAACTAACTAATCACTTTTTATTAATCAAACCACTTCTTCACCAATATTCATTATCGTATACGTTGACGATATAATCATCACCGGGCCCAACTCTTCAATCATTAACTCATTCATTACCTCTCTTCTACTCGGTTCTCTCTAAAGGATCTTGGCACATTATCCTATTTTCTTGGTATTGATGTCATCCCTCACACTAAAGGAATCTTTCTTTCACAAACCAAATACATCTTGGATATTCTCACTAAAGCCAACATGAATGAATGTAAACCGTCTACCACTCCGATGTCGACCTCGTCTACACTCACAACAGTGGACGATACTCCACTTTCATCCCCAACCGATTACCGTGCACTTGTAGGGGCTCGCCAATATTTGTCTTTAACAAGACCCGATGCTCTACCCTTGGTTTAAAAAAGCGCGCCTTAAGCGCGATTAAGCGCGAAGCGCACCTAGGCGCAAAGTAGATCGCCTTGTGTGACATAAGGCGCAAGGTGTACAAGAAGCGCAGTTGAGGCGCGCTTTTTAGGGGGAAATCGACATAAGGCGCAGCTGAGGCGCGCGCTTTTTGTACATGGGGTGTTTCTATGCTTCTGAGTGTTGTACAACAGGCTTTTTATGCTGTACATTTATGTTTTTTTCATTTTAAAACATATATAAAGCTTAGTTATAGCTAAATCATAGGTATTGGATGCTAAACACTTATGGGATATATAAAATAAATTATATAATCACTTTGCGCTTCGCGTACGAAAAGCTCACCGCTTTTGCGCTTCGCTTTTTAAAAATCGGTTTTAGGCCTCATCGCTTTTGTGCGCTTCCCGCTTTTTTAAACCAAGGCTCTACCGTAAACAAGTTGTCACAGTTCATGCATCAGCCTACTGACCTTCATTGGGCTGCGTTACAACGTTTACTTCGTTACCTACATGGGACTATGCATCATGGTCTTCTTTTCAAACGAAATCCCCCATTGCACCTTCATGCTTTCATTGATGCGGATTGGGTGGGTAATCGCCCTAGCTATCGAAGTACCACTGGATATATTGTTTATCTTGGATCAAATCCAGTTTCTTGGAGCTCAAAACGACAACCGACACTAGCCCCTTCATCTACATGAGCTGAATTTCGGGCAGTAGCTTCAACAACAACAGACGTACAATGGCTAATCTCTTTAATGTCTGAACTTGGATACAGATCTACGGTTACCCCTACCATTTTCTGTGATAATTTGAGTGCTACTCACTGTTCTGCCAATCTGGTTTTTCATTCCCGTATGAAGCATCTTGCCCTAGACTTCCACTTCAATCGCAAAAAAAGTTCAAGATGGTACCATACGCGTCAATCCATTTGCCGGGGATGATCAACTTGCTGATGCTCTTACTAAGCCATTACTAAAACAGCGATTTCAGACTCTATTATCCAAGATTGGTCTCCTCTCACGATCATCCATCTTGCGGGGGAATGTTAAGCCTAATCCGGTTTCTCACCACTAATTCAAATGTTTTTGAATTATTTGTTTTGTTGTAACTTACTGTTTTATCTCCTATTTATTTGTATAGTCTACCAGGTCTTTAGGATATACTTGTATATATATTTGCTATTGCAGAAATACTAAATCAATCACGTTGATACGTTTATAGAAACGACGAAATTGTCATCCAAAAAGCATGAAACGATACTAACAAATTTAAGTTAAATTCATGAAAACGCACAAAATTTAATAACAAAACAAGGAGATTATCATTCGGTAAGCATGAAAACGATGATAACAAACGATACAACAGCACATTAATAATATATAAAACAGTCAGAACTAACAAATTCATGTTAAATTCAACCAAACGCACATATTTTACCGAAAAAACAAACCGATAACGATCCAATAAGCATGAAAAGAATGATAACTTACGAGCGAGTGAATTGTTAGGGTTTGGAGATGATTGAAGACGAGAAATTGAGTCGATTAGCTTGGTAGGTCTAGCGGTGAGTACGGTGGACATTACTCGGCCCACGGTGGCCGCCACCATTGAATCTTCGTCTTCTGATTTCCATATGGTTCTGTGTTCTTCGATCTCCATACGAACTGTCTAGAACTCAGAAGCAAGAATTCAACAGTTGTTCAAAGTTCAGAGTTCAAAGGTGAAAAATAATGAGTGAGGCCCCTTGACTATTGCGTAAGTATAGTTTCAGTACCTAAAGTTCTAAGCAAGTGAAACAAGGTATTTCTATTTTCTACCCCGGATGGTAATTGGACACTCTACCCGGATGGTAATTGGACACTGATATGCAAAGCCGTCCCCCGAAATGATTAAAAAAAAATATTTTGGGTCTTGTGTGAGACAAAAAAGAAAATTGACCCCCTCCCTATAATATAAACTTATCAGTTATATATGAAAAACCACAATATATGATGATAATTGTTATAAAGTAAAAAATGCAACTACAAACCCTATGTGGATTTTGTGTTGAATTCGATGTAACTTCTGGTTTTGAAGACGAAATATTGCAAGAATCGAAACCTAATCATTGGTGGAACCAAAGTCTCTTTAATAGGAGGGTCCAAATGGAATTTTATTTTTACAATCATTTATATACCACAATCACGGAAAGGATTGCCCGCTTCTTTTAACACTACTTTAATTTGTATTAAATGGGTAACAACATTGTATTTATTTTTTTATATATGTAAAATCTAAAAGTATACCGTAAACTATATAAAAGAATGAATAAGGTACACGTTAGATAAAACAAACAAAAACTGGTTAAAATTATTTTATATCAAGTGAAAAATGAATACATAAAAAGTTACAAAAAAAATTAAAGTATGACTAATTTATACAACTGCTTTATTCTCACTTGAAAAAGATAAATTTGTGTTGGGCTATAATTAAAAAAGGCCAACGTTATACATATCAAAATATAAAACTATCTCATCTTCTCCGTTTAGAAATAGAGGTAAGTGTTATTTTCAAAACTATCACTCCATTTACGTTTCAGAGTTCTTCCCAGTAACACGACTACCCAGGTCTACCTTCCAACCCACGACACCTTTTAACAGACCTTGCAGAAACCCAAGTCAAACCCATGATGCGTGCAAAGTGTGTATAGTTTTATATGTTTTTCTTTTTTTTTTTTTTTTAATATTATACATAGCCACACACAAATAAGGCAGTTGTACCTATCGTGTAGTAGTATAGTGTGGTTTTAAAACCAAGTGACGACCACGGCTTAGCTGTCTCTCACTACTCAACCTATGTAGTTGTTTAGTCGGATTAAAGGCACCGAGATACGTTGATAAAATAAAATAAAACTAAAAAGACAGTAAATAAAATGAACATAAAATAGAGCATTCAAAGTTATTCAGGTGATGTGGTAAACAGGGCATCCCATCGTGAGATGAGAATGACGACATCAGGCTTACTATCCCTAAACTCTTTATGTGTCCGCATAAAATGGAGAGACCACATCGGGTTGTATCTCCAGCGAACTTACTCGTAATAACAGAACGTGTGGCCCATAAGTCGATGTTGAAAAATTTTTAAATAAATCTACACTTCAGGTATAAAATCCTCTTGCTAGGTTAAACGTACACCGGGACATATAATTGAATGTATAAGCTCGGTAGCACCATCATATAAGAGATAGAGTACCAATCAAAGACACAAAAGCTTATTACATGATATCCATGGCTTTCATGGTTTTGAAATAGCATACTTGGGAATTGAAACTCTATCCACCATTTATAGTGTAATAATCCTGTTTGTAATAAAGATGTAAAAATTTGAAATTCGTGCAAAGACCACATCAGGTTGACATATACACGTACAAGTTCAAAACCTAAGTTTAAATCATCTTCCATAAAGCATAAAAGTATTTAAAAAATCAAATGTACGAACACACCACCAAAATAAACTTTAAATCTTAAATATTTACATCAGTGTTCATCTAAACCAAATAAATGCACGAAGTTTAGCCAATAATGACCATCACAAAGTTACCTACACTTAGTGGAACAACCATGAAATTAAGGTTAGAAAAACAAGAGGCTTTAAAGCCAAAAAAATCAAAATCCGAGCTTAGAGAAAGGAGTGGGAGAAAACCAATCCAAGCAAAAGAAAGCCATGCACAAACACCATCATCATGGACGTACAATAACACCATTGATAAGAGATAATGGTCGTTAATTTCCGATGCCCCACGTATTGTCACACCTCAACCGATGGCGGAAACATCGGAGTGAAACAAAAATGAGATTGCAAGAGACTTCATAACGACTATTTGTGGCAAGTATTTAAATTAACGATTTTCATTTCATATTAAAGGAAGTACATTGTTTCAAAGGAAATTACAACATTTAGAACATAACAAATTCAACAACAAAAAAACATGATTTTAACTAAGTGCGTATCTAGTCCATCGTACTAGATTTCTTTTCAATCGCATCAACATCAAGCTCCTGCAATATATATTAAAGTAACATGTCAACACAAAAGTATTGGAGAGTATATAGTTTGAGGTACTAACATATGTATATAAAGAATTTAATGCAATCCACATGGCAATAACGTATACTAAGGTATAACATAACATAAACTAGCATGCATCACATACTTGTCAACACAAAGATTCCACTAGCGTAATGTTGTCGTCGCAATGACAAGGTCGTTTTTTGTATTACTTAACATGACCACAAAAATACGGGTGGTGTGCTACTCCTATAGCGTTGTACATGTTAAGGGAGGCTTGTACGAAGTTAGTGACAAAGTATTGTGCAAGAATGGCTTTCTATCATGTATGTATTTCTAGAGTATAAACGAATAAAGCATGTATGTCAGATTCGCCTATATGATTAAAGTGCTTGTGTGAGTTTTAATATGTCATGTATATTGCATCCAAAAGTGATAAAATGAAAAGGGGGTCATGTATACTCACGGTTTGCGTAGAGTTTCCACGAAAGTGAGCCAGACGAGTTCTTGACTGTTGGAACACCGAAGTTACCCTGAGATGGAAACAAGGGTGTGTGAGTTGCGGTTTTTGTTTAACATATTATATTTGGATTATAAAGAATATCATAAACAATTATAAAATAAGGAACTATGAAAATGGTCATGCAAGGAGGTAGGATGAATTCCATCCATTTAACCTCATTATATGATTCACCAAAGTACAAAAGCCATCAACTTTGTTGATGATTTCGGTTGGTCATTGATATACTCTAAAATATACATATTTTTATATAGATATTCCCTACACTTTTGAGTAGTTTTTGGGTTGCTTTTATTAAATTATACTCGTTCTTGGTTCATATATAAATTTGGTGGGTTTTAAACAAAATGAAGTTAAATGATTTAATTAATTGTGAAAATAAAGAAAACAAGGAATTTAACAAAAAGAATTTAAAATACGTTCTCGTTATAATTTAAAATTCCAAAAATGCTACATTGTTCATAAAAGATGTGAATTAATTCACTATCTTGATTTAATCGTGTAGGCCATGAAAGAGAAGGTTTTGTACATAAAATAAAGATGCATAAATTACTAAAGTCCACAATAATTAAAGGAACTTGCAGGTGTTGTTCCATACTCTAAAATATCCATTGTCATTACTACTTGTGGATTGTTTTGTGCCACTTAAGGATTCATGAGACCTGGTCCACGTGTGTTTGATGTTGCGATCCACTTGTCACACCCTGATAAATCGATTACATCATAGTCGGGTGTGATCCGAATGGTATCTTCATTGCACAACGGAAGTATTTGGGCTAAGACCTCTATAAACGAACGCCCGTTAAGTACTCGAATTCCCATGGGTTCTCCTATTCCAACCGTTTCGTAGTTTTGAAAAATGCAACCTGAGAAAGAACATGCGAAAAATCAACATAAAGTTGGCGAGTTCATAGTTTGTTTTGAAAAAGATTTAAAACAAATCTTTTTGATAACCGGTTTAAAAGTGGTTGAGAAAAACATAATAAAACCCTTTTTCTCAGCATATCATATGAAAACTTTGTGTTTATAAAACTTGGTATGTAGGAAAATCCAGTCCCTGAGTCTTCGTGCTTCACACGAGCATAAGTGGGCCTAGGCCAAAAGAGTTTGTAAGCAGGACCAACATGTCCCCTTACTTGTTTAAGTCGAAAACGTCACCAAAGTTTGTAAATTCATGTATTGTGAGTTTGCATCAAACGAATCTTTAAAAAAAACATTTGAAAGTTCGAGTATCGAAAGTTGGTATGTAAGCGTCAATGAACCTAATGATCATTAATGTGTAGATAGGACATTAATATGTGTGCCGACATAGAAAGCACTAAACCCGGTAGATGATTTTAAGTGCCGATTAACCTCGACAGGGACACAAAAGCACTCTAAGTGGTTTCACAAGGACCGGTGAGTGGGGCTCACCCGTACCCGATAGATCTACCCCTTTTGTTCCTTGGTCCTTAAAAGGATTAATGGTGCCTAAGTTAGCGTCTATTCGCACGTGATCCAAGAATTCATTCCATAGCTTAACCATACCCTAGTTAACATATAATGATCGTGTTATTTGGCCTAGCCCATGTCATTCGTGTTATTGGGCCTAGCCTATGTCATAAAACTCATGCATGTTTCGAGAAACACTTATGTTTTTATAAAACCGGTATGATTAGCATGATCTTTTCGTAAACCATTTGAGTTCGTTGAAATCCTGTTGTGAAATGGTTTATAAATATGTGATATTTGTTTATCGAAACCTTGTGTGCTTTTGCAAAACTTGCATGTCTTTCCACCCCCGAAAACATTTATCAAAATGTAAAATGGTCAAAAGTGGGGGTTATGAACTCACCTTGATGTCCTTGTGCAAAGCTAGCTTAATGTGATTCCGTGATGCCGTTCCAAGAATGTGAACTTGCTAGCGTGCAACCTATGACATTCCTACGAAGGAATACTTATAAGCTTCTAAACAAAACGACGTAGCTAACTACGTGTCCGAGCTCTACCAAGTCGTTAACAAAACGACTTTATGAAGGTGTTATTATCTTGTTTTTGAAATAACCACTCTATAGTTATTTGATCCTATTTAAGCAGGATAGATACTAAGTCTCGGAAACGATCTAGTTTCCGAATGATTAAGATATATATATATATATATTCAAATATATATATATATATATTCAAATATATATACGAAGTCACGTTAGTCGTCGTAAATAGAAAATACGTAGAGGGAATAGCGGTAAGTCTCGTTGTAGTCTTCGTAAGGTGGGAATAAATATAAATATATATATATTCGAAATCTTGATGTTTGAAATGAATTTAAACAACTATATTCATTTTATAAGAATTCAGATTCTAGACGATTGAGAGATATATATAATTATATTTATATTTATATTATATGATTTCCGAATATTAAACGTTTGAAATATGAATCCTGAATTCCGATGTTCATAATAAATATAGACATTATATATTATAAATTTGCAACACATTTGTGCAAAAGCTGGTTGTACTTCATGCTTAAAGTGTCTTTTGTGCACATATGAAGTGTACATGTGGCTATTTTTGTTTTATTTTGTGTCTGCCAAGCCATGTTGTTGTTCTGTACCACGTGTCCACTACCGTCTTAACCAGGCTCTCTGTATCACTCTTCTTTCATCTTCAGCTCTGCCACCATACCACAAACTTGCAGCAGATCCCCAAATCTAATACAATCTTCACCTTTTTCATCAAACCAAACCCTATCATCTCTAATTATAATTCGTGTAAATCTATACATGTAGCTATTAATTATTGACAGAGAAAGGGAAGAGTGATGGAGATGGTGAAGGTGGGTCCGCTAATCTGCTCCGGCGAATAAGGCTAACACGTAGTGCTCTGATTTCTCCGGTGTTCCTCTAGCTTCTGGAAGAGTCTGCCATCCGTGTCTCCGTCGTGCCTCCCTTCGGTACCGGCAGATGAGCATGTTTATTTGATCTGGACGCGTGTTAATTGACTGACGTGTCTCACCACCGCTTGCTTTTTAGTTTCTTTAGGTTTACAACTCATCCATCCGCACACAGTTCCGTTGCAAGAGAGAGAGGGAGACAACCCTGCCTCCGCCCTTCCACCGCTCCGAGTGTCACAATCACGATCAACGTCTCCACCCTAACAGTGGAATCGGAATTGGTTTGTCATGTATAGGGTTTCGATTATGAGATACAGTATCAGCTTCGCCGTCTCCATTCTCAAAGACCAGGTATGTGGTTTCTTTTTTCCGGTCTAATGAAATCCTTTTCATCTGATTTCATTGCAGCAAGTGATCTGCGGCCTTTTTTGTTTGCTGACAACCGTTAGAATGTCAAGTCACGAAACAGGTAAAAAAGCTGACCTTTAGTTCCATTGCAAACCTTTTGATTTGTCAATCAATATTGAAATTTTTAGTTGGGGATTTGAGATGTAAAATGGCGTTTGAAACCTTAAATTTAATTGGGGAAGATGAACATAACGAATGGAATTGTGGTGTGTTCAAAACAATCAAGAGAGATGTGAAAACGTGACGTAACCCACATGAGAAAGTCACGAATGGAATTGAATGAATTCTAATGGTTGAATTAGTTTTGCTTGCTTAATTAAATTTCTTATGGAAATGGATTGTAAGAGGAAACGCAAACCAATGAGTTGTTGTAGTTGGACTTCAAAAGATCTAATTGTGCTAATGTGAGTTAAATAAATTAGATGGCCATAAATTAATATTCAAAGTGCAGGGCCATAAAGTTAATGTAACTTTATGCATTATGTTTCTTAACCGGTCAATAATATTTCTTGCATTATTGAGGCTTAAAGCATTCGAATCAGGTGTTTGGAGCAGACTAATAATGACTTTGATCAAAGCAAACATTGCTGAGGTTATTTAAATTGTTTCAAATACCTTGCTTAAGATTCTCTTCCTGTCATTTGTGTTTATTATCTTCACAAAAGAGGTTAATTTTTGCATAGCAATTGAAGCAGGTGTTTGGGTCTATGCATTGTTTGCTTGATAGATGATCATTATTCATTTAGAAGTTCATACACTGTGTTGAATCAGGTAAGTCTCAGCGAATCTTTAACCAGGTTTAGACTACGCTTCGAGTACGCGAATGATGGTTATTTTTGTTCTTGCATCCGCAGATATGAAACTTAGACCAACACTTAACTCTGTATCCACATATGAAGGAAGCAGCAACGATCCAGGTGAAAAAGCTACTTAAAAGGCAATCTTTTTGAATGTCTAGAAGCATGTTATATGAAAATGTATGTGATAATAATGTAAGTTTTTCAGTTCAAAGAAATCGTAACTCTTTTAAGTACTCCTACCACTTCTTATAAATGCATCTACTAGCTTGATTGACAGGTAATGAATTTTGGTGCTGGAACTTGCTGATGATGGACAGGTTGATGGACAGGTTATGTTCAACCTAGCTATATTTGTTTCGATGGGATTTTAATTACATGAAAAGAAATATTTATAAAAAAATCTAGTTTTTTCCCTAAAGAGCTTACGAAAGATTGTATTGATTTCAGGTCTATAAATGAATGTCTAACACCTTAAGAGGAACGCAGGGGGCGAATAGACAATCGGAGGGATGAATCGACTGTCGAATAATTGGGAGAAACAAAGGGGCGTGCAGCAATGAGGATTGATTCTATCTCGAGTCTTGGTAAGGTTTTTATTGTATTCACTATTTCATTCTTTTGTTCTTCAACTCTCGGATTTAGTTTCTCATTTAGGCCTGAACGACTGAAGTTTCTTATTCCTAAGAAGGCTTCTGTGATGGTTTGCCAATAAAATAAAAGGGTACTACTCATATCTGTCCATAATTTAAACTTAAAAGAGTAGACAAACAGATCTTGTGGGTTAATGAAATGCAATACGAATTGCAGGAGATTTATGGAATTGGTAATTTAGTTGGAAATGATCCTGGTAAAGAATGTCTTCTAAGTTTATCAGAACCTCGGGACACTACACTCCTTTGTCGTCACATGGTAAGTCTCTATCTTAAAACATTTTACAATAAAACGCGTAGTACGAGGTATTAGGGTATAGGGTGTGGTTAAACACTTTCAATAGGTAAACTTTCAAATCGACCAATCAAACAGTGTCACGTCATTTTACCTATTATGTTTACCTATTGATCAAAAATGTTGGCGGTGGTTTTACCCATCTTGGATTAGGTAAACTATTATTTAAAAAAAAAACATAACACAATATACCATCCAATCATCGCTCCCCAACAGTCAACTCATCATCTTCATCGATCGGTATAGCTTCACCGATGATCAAACCAAACCGAGCGGTAAAGGGGCTTGGCGGCGGTGTTACCGCTCGGTAAAGGAGTTTACCGCCCCCCTTTACCGCCCACTCCGTATACCCTTAATAAAGTTGGTTTTGTTTCAATGTATGTGCAGTGGGTGTGCTGAAGTTTAGAGGTTTCAGACTAACCAGTACCCAACATGCAGGCAGCCTGTGGAGAGGCTTTTAGAAATTAACGTGAGCAATAGAGCTGAAGAAGATTGATTATCATTATAAATCATCAACACTTAATATTGTAATGATGTTTTCCATTATGAAACATGTCTTTATGTTTTACAATTTTAGTAATTCAAATTGATTGATGTTTTTTTAAGTTTTGAAATTTCATGGGTTTTACATGGTTAATGTTTGATGCTACTAACATTCCTCGCCGCAACGCGCAGGAGTTTCCATCTAACGTTTGTATACATTGTCTTAATTTGTATGCCCCCGGCCGCAACGCGGCGGGGGTTCCATCTAGTTATATTTATTTTATAAAGTGTTCGAAATTATTCGAAGTATCGATGTTTTAAAATAAAGATAAACATTTATATTTACTTTTATAAACGTATACGAACTAACAACATTTGAAATAAATATAAAAGATTATATTTATTTTATAAAAGTATATGAATTGACGTCGTTTGAAATAAATATAACTAATTATACTTATGTCGTAAAAGTATCCGAGTTTCAATGCGTTTTGAAAACAAATATAAATATTTATATTTATATTTATTTTATATAAGTTTTCGAGTTTCGTTGACTAGTAACTTGTGGTTGTCGAAATGTTATAAATTCGATTTATAAATTATGAAACGTCGCTAAAATAAATATACTTTCATATTCATTTTATAAGAAAGCTTGAATGTCGATAAGTGTCGTTTGTAAGATTTAAATACATTCGTATTTCGGGTTTTTAAGGAAAACGGACAGAGTTTCCTCTGTTTTTGGAATAACCCGACAACTCAAGTTGTCGTCTTTTGTCAAATCTCAACAATTATTCAACAAACAATATATATATATATATATAAGTTTCGTCAAATTCGCCAAAAATGTAACAAGTGACTAACGTATAAACTATGGCACTATGGTTCGAGCTCGGTTCGCGTAACTATAAAATGTATAACAATATAATCGAAAATTTTGCGTCGTTTAAAAGCTACCGGGTCTTGCGTGGACCAGTTGAGCAGACAGTTGACTGGTTTGACCACGTTGACTTGCTTTGGTTGACTTTGACCGATTGACCGAAGCTGACCGGTTGACTAGCGTTGGCCCGACCTGACCGTGTCGCGAACCCGAAACATGAACCTGTTGTTGACTTGGTTTAACTAAACTCGAACCGAGTTGACTGAACGTTGACCGAGTCGACTCGGTTTGACCGAGTTGACTCGAACTCCCACAACAACCCAAAATCACCACCTCTGTCGTCGTACCGCCGTTGCCAGCTACCGCCGACGGTCGTCGTCGGCTCTGTTTTTCCTTAGTCACCACCACAGTCACCCGCCACCATTATCGGTCATCATCGGAAACCACACCATCATCGATACCAATAAAAGAAAGAAAAAGATTCATGATAAGGGAGATCCAAATGGATCTGTGTTGTGGAGATGTGAGAAACGAGAAAAAAATGGACTTACCCGAGTCGTTCTCTGCTTCCGCCGCCACTCGCGACTTCTCGGGTCACCAGAAAAGCTTGTCGTTAAAAATCGCATAAGATGCGGCGTTTGTCGTTTTAATCCGTTTTTCGATCTGGTTTCGTCTGCGTTTATTAAAATTTAATTACGAAGATAAATATATCGTAAATTTTCAGCTTTAAAGGTAATACGCGTCTCCGATGCTTCCGTTTCGTTGCCGGTGTGTTCCTGTGGTCGCGTTTTTCGTTCACGTATGCGTTTGTGAAGTACGAGAGCACGGTAAATTCGCAAAACCAAATTTATAAGTATAAAAATATTCGTAGAAAATTCGTATTTATCAGCGTTGTCAGTATTTCATACGGTTTCAGTTCGTAACCGTTTAATATTCAGCAGTTTTCTCATAAACCACCATTCGCGCATTGTAAAGCCGGTTAGACGTTCCTAGACATACTAAAGGCCAAATTAAGTTAATTTACGCCTAATTACACTACTTTTAATCATCCTTTTGTTTGTTTTTCGCGTAATTAAGAGCTGTAAATTACCGGTGGTCGCAATGTCCTCACAGTAGAGTCAAGTGCCCAAAAAGTTGCAATCCTCTCTTCTGTTCCAGGAAGATTGGCGAGAAAGGTGAAGTTGGTTACTACATGCAAACAAAAGAAAAGGATAAGTCAATAACAACAATAATCTCTACACTGGTTACCTAAGTGTAACACCCCAAAAATTTACGTCCTATAATGTGTTGACACGTGTCATAGGTTTGAACGTGTGAAAGAATGTTCTTGAATGACTAAAGTTGACAAACAGTGAAACTGTGTAAATATAAGGGTTCAAAGTGTCAACAATGAATAAATATACTTTGCAATAACCATACATGATGTTTATAACCTTAAACGAATAGATCATGGATCATACGAAGCGAATTGTGAAAGAAAGTGAGAGATTACAAACTACAGGGGTTAAATGTGCCGACATGTTTAAGTTATACCTCTGAGTGACCTTTTGACAAACCCGAAGCCTTGTAACGATTAAATATGCTCACTAGAATCTACCATAAAAATTTCACCAAGTTTCGTTACCGTATGAGAAAGTTATGATAAAATCCGTGTGTAAGGGTTAGAATCGTCAACATTGAAATTTAGGGCTTTTCGGGTGATCACAAAGTTACCCAAGGACTTAACAAAGATGGTATAAGTCTTAAAGCCCCACATGTTAAATATAAAGTCTCAAAATGCAAGAAAACCAAGTGAAAACGACCTTTCGGGGGACCAGGGACTGAAATTACAATTAATGAAACTTGTTGATCAGGTCATCACCACCCTCGCGTAGCGCGAGCATGAAGGTCTTGGCAGTTGCGCTACGCGACTGCCTTATCTGGATAGAAAACATGCACAGATGTCCTGCATGTTCGTTAACCGACTTTGATCGATTTTTGGGCATACCTTGGGCTGCCCTAAAGTGGTTTTTAGCTAGTAGGGGACTTGTGGATGTTATTGTTTCCTCCTAGACTTAGTTGTCGATGATCCATGCATGTTTGAACACCATAAGAAGACCCACATTCTTTGCAAATTTGATCATTCATCTTGCATTCACTTCTGGTCATTTTGAGGAGCTTTCTAGTAGATCCCAAACATTCCAAATCGTGCATAAGACTTGTGTAAGTACCCTTGATCTTCTTCAATTCATTTATGCTTAGTTAATAGCCTAGAAATTAAACCGTCGTAACTACGGTTTGACTTCGCGATGAAACACAAATGGTCCAGAATTTTGTCGAATCGAAAGTGGTAATAAGTTGGTATTTATATGGGTAATAAACCCCTAAAAGGTCACCCACTAATTTCAATCTTAACTATGTCGATTGATCGAGTCAAACTTCTTCCGAAAAGTCAATAGAAATGTTAATCGCATATGTAATGATACGGAAGGCGTGTAATCTGTTTTATCAGTCATACAACTTGAAAATAAATATAATAACTTGTCTAAACTTGTTTGATTCGACAACTTTATGTTTTGAACCGATTCGGAACCGAGAGACGCAAAAGTTTGACTTTTGCTTTGACCTCAGTTCTGACCCGATTTATATAGGTTTAGACATGCCTTAAAGTTCCATTAGGACCTAGTTGCATGTGTGTATAAGCCTCTGCGTTTATACCACTCGAATCCCTAATCGTCCGATGTTTCCGTTAAACGCCTAAATATTGACCGTAATGCCCTTATGACCATAAAACGAGATTTTTGGAAATGTGAAAGTGCCATAATCTTAGTTACTGATTTTTAGACATGTACCTAAAATTTCACATCAGTTGGAGGTCTAGATTAGGAGTTATGCTTAATGACGTAATTTGAATGCTTTTAAGTAATTAAACGGCGTCATTAGCGTAAAGCCTATCTAAACCCAATTTTTAACATCAAACCTTTTACCCACTAATGTGATATAATATTTTAGGATTTTTGAAGATTTTTAATTATTTTTAAACTGATCATAAGCTAGGTTTATCGCCTTGATTCGGTTAATACCAAAAATACCCTTTTCGGCCATAAAATGAGTTTTACAAACCCTTTTAACGCCAATCCAATTGCTACGGATTTTAATTAATAAAAGGAGTATTTTGAGCCTGTTTATTTGATCAGAAAACTCAGAAACGTATTTTAACCCGTACATCGCTTAAAATGACTTTATACGTGTATTTAACGCATAGTTTGGGTTTAAAACTATTTTAGTATATAAGACTTATTACCAAAGGTTATAACCTGTTAAAATAAGCTATTTTACTGATCAACTCAGACCCGGATCACATGTGTCTAATTAAACCCTTTTATAATCTTTAAAATGACCAAAATACCCCTACGGGGCTTATTAAGAGATTAAACTCGTTTTGGGCATCATGGGTGATATCCTACTGATATCACAACTTATTTAAGGCATGTTAACTTAGGAAACCTGTCTAGGACTCTTACGGATACCCGTTACGCTTCATGCGCGTTCGGTCCGGTTTATGTAACTAGTTTACATAAATTAGCCGAAACGGGTCAAACCTTATCGGTCTTATCTCAAAATACAGAATGTGTATCATATACCCATATTAAGCAAGTCTTCAAACTTGTCGGGACTAAATCATATTCTATCCGGTCTTCGCTTAATCGTGCGTACGAACCGTATCTTTAAAACTAACCGGTCTAAGCGTAAGCTTAACTAAAGACCCGTTAGGATTCTAATAGGTTATTATAAACCTTCGTTCCAGATTAGGAGAACCAGTAAAAGATACTTGCACTCGCTGATTTTGAACTATACTTACTCAGGTAAATACTTTTAACTTATTTTCCATATACGGGCTTGGGGTACGGTATATAGAATACCGCTTGGTCCAGCATTGAATTTTTAATCGAATAGAGGTTAAATCATTGATATGCTCTGTTTTGAAATGTTTTGTTTGCTTAAAGCCTTTGGGGGGTTAATGACCATGTCCCGGATATCCCTGGCATCATTTTACGAAATGGCCACGACCTTAGCACTCAGGTGTAGGCGTACACCTGTCAGTGTCTCATTATATAAAGTGGTGTGTCCATTGATCTTTAACCCGGTCTACGGATCGGGCTACTGAACGCATAAGAAACATATAATTCGTTTACAAGTTTATATATTTACATAATTATCCCAAGTTATAAAATATTATTTGTGCCTTGTGCCTTAAATGCATTTTCTTAAACTCTTTTCAAAATGAGTCGGTTGATTGTATTTACCAGTGTAAACTGACGTATTTTCTTAAAAAGGTTAAGTGCAGGTACTACGCGAAATAGGCTGGCTTGTCTCCTAGCATCCACATTAAGTCTCGCCAGCTTGGATGTCATAAACTGTTGAACATTTGTTTCCTTTTATTTGATCTACCTGTGGATTTATATTCGACTATTTGTGATACTTAATATTACAATATCGTTTGGTTGAATTAAATCTATACTTTGCTTCCGCTGTGCATTTAAATATTGTGTTGTTTGACTATTATGTTGCCAACCACGTCACGATACTCCCCTACCGGGCCCACCGGTGACACGTGGAAAGTCGGGGTGTGACAGGTTGGTATCAGAGCCAACACTGAGTGAATTAAACACTAACCTTTTGTGTTTAATCTCAGTTACACAATTGCACATTCCTAAATCTTCGAGTCTAGACAAAGAACTTAGGAATAATCCAAATTGTTCAAATTTTTATTTTTATTTAAACTTTGTCCTTTTATTTTTCCTTGTTATTACCTTGTGTATTTTAACAGGTACAATAATGCCGCCAAGATTTAGACGAGGTGGTCGAGGAAAGGAGCCAGCTAGCGCCCCTAATGACCATGAGGCAGGGCCTTCATACCGACGAACTTCTTCTACAAGGAATGACGAAACGAGGGAACTATGGAGGACATATGAAGACTCTGCCAGACGATCTTTTTCGCACGCCTCAACACCTCCAGGTCAGGACTCTTATGGGCCTCAGTCAGAGAACGAACCCCACAACCCGCAACGTTTCTTTGGCGACCCTACTCCTGTTTTTCAGGGTCAGTTTAACCCAGCAGAGTACCTACCAGAGCACGTGGGTTTTAACCCACTAGGACCAGAGGATCACTTTTCGGGTGATCAAGATACGGACGAGGACACAGATCCCGTCGAGGCTTCAACCGGATCTTTGAACCATCCTTTCGTGATATCAGACGGTTCGTCCTTTCACGGAACACCATACCAAGGTCCTGATAGTCACATGGCACGATTCGAACGGTGTGAGTGGTACTATACACCATCTGAACACTCCTCACCTCACCAGCAGCCGCCACTGCAGCAGCAAGATCCCTCTGGGGATCCACGTTATGAGGCAGTCACGCCACCGCCTCCACCGCCGCCAGTGCATCTAGAGCCTCCAGAGCCACCAAGACGTAGGAGGACTGGCGCACGGATCTCAGCACAAGAAGTTGATTTTCGTCTCAACACCCCTCAACACTCTAGCGGTAGCCATTACCCGCCTACTCATGAAGTCCCACAGATGGGTGGACCTTCTGTCCCAGTTTCAGAGGTGAATTCAGCACCTATTGTACCGCCATCACCGGGTTTTGGCCACCCAATCCCTGCTTATACTGCTCCGGCAGCTTACAACCCATATGGACCACCAGCATACCATGGCTATAACTATGCTGATGATCCTTACAACGTGGCATCAAGCTACCTTGCCCATAATAATCCTGAGGGACCATATGGACCCCCTTGGGGAATGGGATACCCAGCTCGGGGGTATCAAGCACCTGTTCAGCCGCCACCACAGTACCAGCCACCACGGGCTCCTCCTCCTGAGCAGGAGGAACTCCGTCGAAGACTGGCCAAAGTGGAGCGAGACTTCCAGAAGGAACGTAGGAAGAATGAGGGATTTATGAGTGGTTTGGCAAACTTACTTAAGGGAAAGAAGAAACGGGATCGTTAAATCCCCATATATATATTGTTGTATGTCCTTGTTTAAATCAAGTCCCTACGTGGACATTTATTTACGTGTGTATGTAGTCCCTGCGCGGACATTTACCATGTACTTAGTCCCTACGTGGACTTGTCTCTAGTAGTCCCTGCGAGGACATTTACTTTTGTAGACCGTCCCTGTGAGGACATGTATTATATGTATCGCTCCTGCGTGGGCATCTGTTCCTGTGAAAAGTCCCGTTTAGGGCAAAAATGTACTAACTTTTAGTTTAATGGAATGTAAGTTATTAAATTTCATCTTTTACTATGTTATGCATAATTAAATTATATATGAAATAAATAAATCAAAATCATTCCTTTTAAAAATCTATCTGCCTATGTTATATTATTAAGGATCTTAAAAAGTATAACCTAGCCTGCATGTCATTTTAAGACCTGGCCCAGATGGTAAAACTTGTTAAAAGATTCAAATCCCTGTTAACATCTGAAAAACATGTTAACACTCCTGGCAGACTTGATTCATTAAAAACACACGTGTTATTATTATATATGGATCTTTTCAAAGATTCTAAACCCACATAAATGATCTCTGAATCATGGGTTAAATCATTAATAAAGATGATCAGTTCTTTTACCATCCATTGGTAATGGAATGCCTACGGGCCCTTCTCATTTTCATATGAGACAAAAGACAGTATTAGTCTGTGACCCTGCCTGATAAAGTTAATGAACTCTGTTCAAACCTTCATGCTTTGATTCTCTGAAATCATAGCTTATAATCTAAATTGTCTCTGTGACTAGGCCTTATGTGCTAATAAAACTATTATTGTTTTATAATTAGGATAAATTATATTAGAAATCCTAAATTTATGTGGGTAATAAATTAACCATATATGGTCTATGTTACCACGGTTAATAAAAATTGCCATAAAAGACAATTCTATAATAAACTCACCAATAAGTTATTGTCGATATGTTACAGTTCAAGATACATGGCAGACTCAAACGAGGTCAACAGTCACCCAGGGATAGTGAATGATAATGCCCGTGTAAACGTAGCAGGTGCAGAGTTACAAGCTATGACAGATAATGCGGTTAATAGAGCTATGGATAGACAGCACCATGGATCAAGTGGTACCCATACGAGGACCCATTCTGCATCACACACTAGAACACCATCCAGGACCCACACTGCCCACAACAGTAATTCTCACCACTCCTCGAATCAAAGGAGTAATCCATCCCAAAGAGTCGTACAAAACCAAGAACCTCGTAATAGGGGTTGCACCTATAAATACTTCGTGTCGTGCAAACCCAGAGACTTCAATGGGGAAAAAGGAGCTGTTGATTGCATGACATGGATGGATGAAATGGATACTGTGGTGGATATTAGTGGTTGCCATAATAGGGACATTGTGAAGTTTGTCTCACAGTCCTTCAAAGGAGAAGCCTTAGCCTGGTGGAGATCTTTGATCCAAGCCACGGGGAAAGTCCCATTATACAACATGACCTGGGAACAGTTCATGGCACTAATCAAAGAAAATTTATGCCCTCAACATGAGGTTGAGAGAATTGAATCTGACTTCCTGGCGCTGGTCATGAAAAACCTGGACTGTCAGGCCTACCTTACTACTTTCAATACCTTGTCAAGGTTGGTCCCTTATTTGGTGACTCCGGAGCCTAAACGTATAGCTCGTTTTATCGGGGGTTTGGAACCGGAGATCAAAGCAAGTGTAAAAGCCTCCAGACCAACCACTTTTCGGTCAGTAACGGACATATCGTTGTCTCTGACCTCAGATGCTGTCAGGCTGAGGTCACTGAGGAAAACTGATACCGAGAAAAGAAAGCGTGAGGATGACAACTCACGGCGTTCAGACAAGAGACAGAAGGGTAGCAATGACCAAAAGAAGGGGTCAGGATTCAAGAAAGATGGTCAGCAGTCGGGTGAAAAACCCAGATGTAAAATTTGCAGGAAGCACCATTTTGGAAAGTGCAGACTTGACTCAAAATCCGAATACCAGCAAAGGCCTTGTGGGATTTGCAAGTCTACGGAACATAAGACCCTGGAGTGCAAGAAGGTAAAGGATGCAACGTGTTATAGTTGCAATGAAAAGGGGCATATCAAATCCAACTGCCCAAAATTTACAAGGAAGAATGAAGAGGGGAAGAAGACCAATGCGAGGGTCTTCAGAATGGATGCTAAGGAAGCCGTCAAGGATGACAACGTGATAACAGGTACCTTTCTCGTAAATGATGTTTATGCGAGAGTGTTATTTGATTCGGGCGCTGATAAGTCGTTTGTAGATAATAAGTTTTGTGAATTGTTAAAACTACCTGTTAGAACTTTAAGTGTGAAGTATGAGGTGGAACTAGCAGATGGCACTTTAGAAACCGCTTCAACCTTATTAGATGGATGTTTCATATCCATTAAGAATCACTCTTTTCCTTTGTCCCTACTTCCTTTAAAACTAGCCGGTTTCGACATAGTTTTGGGTATGGACTGGTTATCACATAACCAGGCCCAGATTATTTGCAATAAGAAGCAAGTGAGGATCAAGACTTCGTCTGGTGAATCACTTACTATCCAGGGAGATACCCAGTATGGGCTGCCCGAGAAAATGTCTATACTCAAAGACTCAAAGTGTTTAAAGAAGGGCTGTGTCATCTACATGGCACAGGTGATTATTGATGAGCCGAAACCCAAGATTGGAGATATCCCTGTCATTTCTGAATACCCCGAAGTATTTCCTGAAGAACTACCTGGTTTGCCACCAGATAGGCAAGTGGAATTCAGGATTGACATTATTCCTGGATCAGCACCAGTTGCAAGGGCGCCTTATAGGTTGGCACCAACAGAGATGAAGGAATTGAGGACGCAGCTAGATGATTTGCTAGCTAAAGGTTTCATCAAACCTAGTTCGTCTCCTTGGGGAGCACCGGTTTTATTTGTTAAGAAGAAAGATGGATCGATGCGTCTGTGCATCGACTACCGTGAGCTTAATAAGGTTACTATCAAGAATAGGTATCCTTTGCCCAGAATCGACGATTTGTTCGATCAACTTCAAGGGGCAAGTTTCTTCTCGAAGATTGACTTGAGGTCAGGCTACCATCAATTGAAGGTTAGAGATGAGGATGTGCACAAAACAGCATTCAGGACTCGTTATGGTCATTATGAGTTCCTAGTGATGCCTTTTGGGCTCACTAATGCACCGGCCGCATTCATGGATCTCATGAATCGCGTTTGCAAGCCGCACTTAGACAAATTCGTCATCGTCTTCATCGACGACATTCTCATCTACTCAAAGAACCAAGCTGACCATGAGAAGCATCTTCACTGCATACTGGAACTACTTCATAAAGAGAAGCTCTATGCCAAGTTCTCAAAGTGTGAATTCTGGCTTCGAGCCGTCCAATTTCTTGGACATGTTGTTAGTGAGCGTGGTATCCAAGTCGATCCCGCTAAAGTTGAATCCGTCATGAATTGGCATGAGCCAAAGACGCCTACAGAAATTCGTAGCTTCCTAGGTTTGGCAGGATACTATAGGCGATTCATAGAAAACTTTTCAAGGATTGCTGCACCCCTGACTTCGCTGACACGTAAGAAGATTAAGTTTGACTGGGGTCCTAAGCAGCAGGAATCCTTCGATATTCTGAAACAAAAGTTGAGCAATGCTCCGGTACTAACATTGCCTGATGGAATAGAGGAGTTTGTAGTTTATTGTGATGCATCACACACCGGGATGGGATGTGTGCTTATGCAGAAAGGCAAAGTCATTGCCTATGCTTCACGTCAGTTAAAGGTGCACGAAAAGAATTACACCACCCACGACTTGGAGTTGGGTGCCGTTGTATTCGCACTAAAACTGTGGAGGCACTACTTATATGGAATCAAATGTGTGATCTATTCTGATCACAAGAGCCTTCAACATCTGTTCAACCAGAAGGATTTGAACATGAGGCAACGCCGTTGGATGGAAACACTGAATGATTACGATTGTGAAATAAGATACCATCCCGGCAAGGCGAATGTAGTCGCCGATGCCTTGAGTCGGAAGGAGAGGGTGAAACCCATCCGAATCAATGCCAAGAGCATAGAAATAAAGAACAACTTGATAGAAAGGCTGTTAGCTGCACACAAGGAAGCTGTGTTGGAAGCTAACTATCCTAAAGAAAAGCTAGGAGTAACTGAGGAGCAGTTATCTCTTAGTAAGGATGGAATTCTTAGATTGAATGGACGGATATGGGTTCCAATTTATGGAGGACTACGAGATGTTATCCTCCAGGAAGCCCACAGCTCTAAATATTCTGTTCATCCTGGAGCTGATAAAATGTACCAGGATCTAAGGGCAAACTATTGGTGGATAGGCTTGAAGAAGTCTGTAGCTACCTATGTAGCTAAATGCTTGACGTGTGCACAAGTCAAGGCAGAACATCAAAAACCGTCAGGTTTGCTACAACAGCCTGAACTTCCTACATGGAAGTGGGAAATGGTAACTATGGATTTTATCACCAAATTACCCAAGACAAGGAAAGGAAATGACACCATCTGGGTGATAGTTGACCGACTGACTAAGTCAGCACATTTCCTACCTATTAGCCCAACTGTAACACCCCGAAAATTTACGTCCTATAATGTGTTGACACGTGTCATAGGTTTGAACGTGTGAAAGAATGTTCTTGAAGGACTAAAGTTGACAAACAGCGAAACTGTGTAAATATAAGGGTTCAAAGTGTCAACAATGAATAAATATACTTTGCAATAACCATACATGATGTTTATAACCTTAAACGAATAGATCATGGATCATACGAAGCGAATTGTGAAAGAAAGTGAGAGATTACAAACTACAGGGGTTAAATGTGCCGACATGTTTAAGTTATACCTCTGAGTGACCTTTTGACAAACCCGAAGCCTTGTAACGATTAAATATGCTCACTAGAATCTACCATAAAAATTTCACCAAGTTTCGTTACCGTATGAGAAAGTTATGATAAAATCCGTGTGTAAGGGTTAGAATCGTCAACATTGAAATTTAGGGCTTTTCGGGTGATCACAAAGTTACCCAAGGACTTAACAAAGATGGTATAAGTCTTAAAGCCCCACATGTCAAATATAAAGTCTCAAAATGCAAGAAAACCAAGTGAAAACGACCTTTCGGGGGACCAGGGACTTAAATTGCAATTAATGAAACTTGTTGATCAGGTCATCACCACCCTCGCGTAGCGCGAGCATGAAGGTCTTGGCAGTCGCGCTACGCGACTGCCTTATCTGGACAGAAAACATGCACAGATGTCCTGCATGTTCGTTAACCGACTTTGATCGATTTTTTGGCATACCTTGGGCTGCCCTAAAGTGGTTTTTAGCTAGTAGGGGACTTGTGGATGTTATTGTTTCCTCCCAGACTTAGTTGTCGATGATCCATGCATGTTTGAACACCATAAGAAGACCCACATTCTTTGCAAATTTGATCATTCATCTTGCATTCACTTCTGGTCATTTTGAGGAGCTTTCTAGCAGATCCCAAACATTCCAAATCGTGCATAAGACTTGTGTAAGTACCCTTGATCTTCTTCAATTCATTTATGCTTAGTTAATAGCCTAGAAATCAAACCGTCGTAACTACGGTTTGACTTCGCGATGAAACACATATGGTCCAGAATTTTGTCGAATCGAAAGTGGTAATAAGTTGGTATTTATATGGGTAATAAACCCCTAAAAGGTCACCCACTAATTTCAATCTTAACTATGTCGATTGATCGAGTCAAACTTCTTCCGAAAAGTCAATAGAAATGTTAATCGCATATGTAATGATACGGAAGGCGTGTAATCTGTTTTATCAGTCATACAACTTGAAAATAAATATAATAACTTGTCTAAACTTGTTTGATTCGACAACTTTATGTTTTGAACCGATTCGGAACCGAGAGACGCAAAAGTTTGACTTTTGCTTTGACCTCAGTTCTGACCCGATTTATATAGGTTTAGACATGCCTTAAAGTTCCATTAGGACCTAGTTGCATGTGTGTATAAGCCTCTGCGTTTATACCACTCGAATCCCTAATCGTCCGATGTTTCCGTTAAACGCCTAAATATTGACCGTAATGCCCTTATGACCATAAAACGAGATTTTTGGAAATGTGAAAGTGCCATAATCTTAGTTACTGATTTTTAGACATGTACCTAAAATTTCACATCAGTTGGAGGTCTAGATTAGGAGTTATGCTTAATGACGTAATTTGAATGCTTTTAAGTAATTAAACGGCGTCATTAGCGTAAAGCCTATCTAAACCCAATTTTTAACATCAAACCTTTTACCCACTAATGTGATATAATGTTTTGGGATTTTTGAAGATTTTTAATTATTTTTAAACTGATCATAAGCTAGGTTTATCGCCTTGATTCGGTTAATACCAAAAATACCCTTTTCGGCCATAAAATGAGTTTTACAAACCCTTTTAACGCCAATCCAATTGCTACCGATTTTAATTAATAAAAGGAGTATTTTGAGCCTGTTTATTTGATCAGAAAACTCAGAAACGTATTTTAACCCGTACATCGCTTAAAATGACTGTATACGCGTATTTAACGCATAGTTTGGGTTTAAAACTATTTTAGTATATAAGACTTATTACCAAAGGTTATAACCTGTTAAAATAAGCTATTTTACTGATCAACTCAGACCCGGATCACAGGTGTCTAATTAAACCCTTTTATAATCTTTAAAATGACCAAAATACCCCTACGGGGCTTATTAAGAGATTTAACTCGTTTTGGGCATCATGGGTGATATCCTACTGATATCACAACTTATTTAAGGCATGTTAACTTAGGAAACCTGTCTAGGACTCTTACGGATACCCGTTACGCTTCATGCGCGTTCGGTCCGGTTTATGTAACTAGTTTACATAAATTAGCCGAAACGGGTCAAACCTTATCGGTTTTATCTCAAAATCCAGAATGTGTATCATATACCCATATTAAGCAAGTCTTCAAACTTGTCGGGACTAAATCATATTCTATCCGGTCTTCGCTTAATCGTGCGTACGAACCGTATCTTTAAAACTAACCGGTCTAAGCGTAAGCTTAACTAAAGACCCGTTAGGATTCTAATAGGTTATTATAAACCTTCGTTCCAGATTAGGAGAACCAGTAAAAGATACTTGCACTCGCTGATTTTGAACTATACTTACTCAGGTAAATACTTTTAACTTATTTTCCATATACGGGCTTGGGGTACGGTATATAGAATACCGCTTGGTCCAGCATTGAATTTTTAATCGAATAGAGGTTAAATCATTGATATGCTCTGTTTTGAAATGTTTTGTTTGCTTAAAGCCTTTGGGGGGTTAATGACCATGTCCCGGATATCCCTGGCATCATTTTACGAAATGGCCACGACCTTAGCACTCAGGTGTAGGCGTACACCTGTCAGTGTCTCATTATATAAAGTGGTGTGTCCATTGATCTTTAACCCGGTCTACGGATCGGGCTACTGAACGCATAAGAAACATATAATTCGTTTACAAGTTTATATATTTACATAATTATCCCAAGTTATAAAATATTATTTGTGCCTTGTGCCTTAAATGCATTTTCTTAAACTCTTTTCAAAATGAGTCGGTTGATTGTATTTACCAGTGTAAACTGACGTATTTTCTTAAAAAGGTTAAGTGCAGGTACTACGCGAAATAGGCTGGCTTGTCTCCTAGCATCCACATTAAGTCTCGCCAGCTTGGATGTCATAAACTGTTGAACATTTGTTTCCTTTTATTTGATCTACCTGTGGATTTATATTCGACTATTTGTGATACTTAATATTACAATATCGTTTGGTTGAATTAAATCTATACTTTGCTTCCGCTGTGCATTTAAATATTGTGTTGTTTGACTATTATGTTGCCAACCACGTTACGATACTCCCCTACCGGGCCCACCGGTGACACGTGGAAAGTCGGGGTGTGACACTAAGGATCCTATATCCTACCCTTCAAGATCCACTTTTTGGGTGAACTATCCCCGTGGGGAATAGAGTCCCTTCTCACAAAGAAGAACTGGTTATTCCATGTGGAGTCATTTTGAGTGGTCTTGAGGATTGGGAGAAATTAGTAAGGTTTAGCCTTGAACAGGAAGCAACTTGAGCCGTGGGTGACTAAGGAGTAGGGATATGAAAGCTCAAAATGGTTAAAGTCAAGGTCTTCAGCTTTGATGATCTCTTCGATGGTGTACAAAACTCTACAAAGCATGGGCATGGCCTCACTGTAACTAATTCCGGTCAGGGTGAAGAACCTCCGGGTAAGGTCAGGAAAAGGGTAAGAATAACCAAGAAGAAAGGGCAAGGCTGGAAAACAAACCCAAATGGGTGAAATTGCATCGCTTCGAACTGAAGGATCAAATGGCCGAAAAACAGTTTTAGGTGGAAAACTGGGGAATAGACTTTCGATCTCCAGGTCAGTGAACTTGCAAATCTCTGATGAAGGATTCATCAAGAGATTCTGACTTTAGGGCGTGTTATCCTTCTCCGGGCTATTACAGGGTGAGGATCGAGTGGTCATCTTCGTCATTCTCAGAGAAAGAGGGATGAAGGATTTTGAGAAGAAAATAGAGAGAGAGAGAAAGAGTAATACCTGAATTAACTCCGGAATGGATATATATATAAGAGGATCTTCTAATCTTTAAAGGGATTGGGAGTTATCTCTAAGCCTATAAGTCGCAATGATGGTTGTAGCCAATCCAATCGCTTACGTCAAACATCATATAACGACCAGTTGCATGCTGTAACGGCTAGTCCGAATTCAATGGCAATATGACAGCTGTGAATCCTTATCACAACTGCCATATTAAGGGCAATGTTAGGACATAGGTTTTAATAACTGTGGATCATATATCCTGAAGTGTTGTATGGATCAGTTATCCTTAACAAATGATGCAGGGACTCAAAGGATCAAGGATCCTTATCATTACTTATGATTTCTAATAATTGTTCTCGATATTTTCTGATGATCATGTGCAGGTTACTAACGAAATGGACTAAGTCTTAGCTGGAATCTCGGGCATAATTCGTTCAAGATGTTGCATGTGCTACTTCCACAAACGATCATGGGGGCTTGAACGTGGTCTTCCAAGAATTTCGGACCTAGTTGTTAGGCTTATTCAAAAGGGGTTGATCAAGTGTTAGTTTACACAATTACGATTACGCACACACACACTTTCTCGCATACATTACAAACCAGAGCTCTCACAACACACTTAGCATTCAATTGTACCACACTTGATCAACATCCGAAGTTGTAATCGTTTTTATTGTGCAATACAGTCGATAGTGATAGTTTTCACTATCCGAGGTTTTTATTCCGGCGATCTACTAGTGATCAAGGCCTTTTCCTCGTATAAATCTTTGTGTTCTTTTACATCGTTCATCTAGCATTCGTTTTATCATTGTTCATCACCTAAGCACTCTACCTCACTTTACAAATTTGGTTTGATTATCCTTAATCAGATTTTTGACGAAAACACTGCCCAACCTGAACCGGTTTACATTGGACACGATTATATCATATAACTTAAGCATTTATATTTTAAATTCGAATAATAACAAGTGGTGTTCTGGTAAAGATTTTGTATGATGCATGTTATGGTTGGGATTGGTTGATAAATAATAACAACAAAACCCTATAAATCCCACAAATAGCAAGATATAGGGAGGATGCCATGTAAGCAAACATTACCTCAATCTTGGGATAAAGATGCTGCTTTCCGATAGACCCCAGCTCCAATACAAACAACATAAAAATAAACAAAACTAAAAATAAAAGTAGAAAGCTACCAAATTACATGACGAGAGGTTAACACTGTAACATAGACAAATAGAAACAAATAATAAAACACAAAACCACATATGTGACAACCCTCAAAATTTCAGGTACTGTACAAATTAATTAATTTCGATTATGTGCTTAATGACTGTGCTTGATTACAACTGACACCTTAAACTACTTACTGATTTATGTTACATATATACATGTGCATCACTTTACATACAGTCGCTCCATTTATTTCATACAGACTCTTAGTGACAGACCTGATGCACAAAGCACAGTTAGCACAGTGAGCGGATACCTCAGACACATGCTGACAATGCCAGCACATAGACAGACACTATATTGTGGCCAGTATGAGCCAGGGACATGATACTACACTAGTATGGAGTGTAGGGAAGTGAGGACCATAAGACTATGTCACTAAGTGATAGTTATAGTGTCGGGAAGTGCCTAAAACTCATTTTTAGTGTAAAATTCTGCATCTTCAGCAACGATGCCGCATTTAACGTACTCGTATTATACAGAGAATTGACTAAATGGTCCTGAACGCTTTCCTAAGTGTTGGAATTAATTTCGTTACAAAAAGATGCATAAAAGACACTATACGATACAATTTAACACTTTAACGGAACGATACTTAACCGAACAACCGGACATTACCCGGGACACCAAAATTTTGTCAGAAACATTATTTTATTATTTCTAAATAATCATGGTCACAAAAATCCCCACACACTATAGAAACATGACATACACCCACTATTCTAGAAAATACCCGGTATCCTGTTAAACACCCGTTTTAGCCTACATAGGGTATGTTTATATAAAAATTCACACCTTGACCCCACCCCCTTGATATTTTCAGGTCATATCTAGTGTGGCCCCACCAAATTTTTGTAAATCTTGCAAAATATCATGTAAGAATTTTATGGACAAGTGTCCATGCATGCTAGCCCCATATCTCCTTAAATCTCTACATAATCTTCCAATTCCAAGAATCATCATCACTCAAAATCCTCTTCTCTCTCCCTCACCCAAACCGTCCCATCTCTCTCTCTCTTCCATCTTCATCTTCTTCATATCTCCAAGTATTGTTCTTCATGTTCATGTCCCTTCCTAGCAACCTTCAAATTAGTGTGAAGATCTAAGGTGGTTCCAAGGTGTTCTCAAGTGATTCAAGCTTCCCATCATCTTCACAATAGAATTTCTACCCTAGTTTTAAGCTAGTAGTAAGTCTTACACTTTGCTTCATTTTTGTTCTTAGTCAAGATATGTAGTATGATGAAATTTACAAGAACACTAGAAAGTTTAAACAAGATATATGAACAAGAAACATGCTGATTGGAATTTCTAGCCAACTTCAACAGGCTGTAACTGGGTCATTTAAAATCGAAAAACTAAATTTCTGGAGTCTAAATTATGTATTTTTGAATAACCGAACAAATGGCACTGGAATCGGAATTTTTTGAGGTCGTTTAATATTTTTAAAGAATTGTTTTAAGACAGCTGCTCAAGCTGAAATTTTCCTGCTGAAAAAGTGTGTCGTATTCAGAGTCAAAACTCGAAACCTGAGTAGAATAAGCTCATGGGATTTTTACTGTAGATGGTCACTGTTGTTGCCGTGATCCTCCAACTAGAATTTCGTCAATCGGACTTACGATTAATTTTTAGTGAATTTTTCTGTAAACTGCAATCAGAAAGCAACAAATCTGATTGCAGTCGGGTAAAAGAATTTTTATATAATATTGGTAATGAACTGGGCCCCGATATTTTTACACAATAAAATTTTGAACGTTTACGACATTTTGTAAAAATTTTGGAATTTTTGGAGAAGGTTAACTATTTTATTAAAATATTCGAAAACAGTCCAGTTTTGACTAATAAAGCTGAAATGACATAAATAGTGTATTGCATGTATGATTGTCGGGTTGGCTATGTGGGAACACTCTACGGGATATTTGTAAAAGAAAATGATATGCTATTAAGCATGGACGCCTCTATTTATAAAGGAGACTATGGCGAAATTTTCCGAAAATCCTAACACTTAGTAAACATTTTTCTAAACAAGTGGTTACTAGCATGTTTTAGACTATGTTTTTCAAACATAAAACTCGCCATAATTTTTATAACGAAATACGGAGTATCGGAGGTTGGTTTTATACAGAAATATGGTTAAGTATGTATTCTCTAAAATGGGACTTAAAAATATAATTCTAATACGAACATGCATATGTAAAATATCCCATCCTTGGGAAGGAAATACGAATACACAAGTATGAGAAGTATTATTACTAAAATATCGAAGACACTTTAAAACGTAACTCAAAGGCACTAATCAACACTAAGACAAGGCACGACCCGTTCGTCTAGTAGACGTTGGACCATTGTAGGTAGTCGTGCCTGCTGAGGAGAATTGGGTTATGAGTACCGAAGACGCAATACTGTGAGTTCATGTCCCCCTTTTTCTCTTAACTATTTTCAGTTTTAATACTTCGGAGGTGAAATACATGTTACAATTATTACAGACATTTATAGACATTCACAGACATTACAGACACTTTTATACATGGTATGATTAGCTAAGGAATTTACTGCTAGATCACGTGAATGGATAGGCTATTATCGTAAGACCATTAATCCTTGTATAAGGACCGAGGGACATGAGTGATAGATCTATTGGGTGTTGCGAGCCCCACACATGGGCCAGCGTGTGGCTGCATGTGGTGACTATGTCGTTCCGCCGGAAGGACCGGTATGAAATACGCGTTACAGGTTTGAGTGCTTCCTAGACCATGTCACTTATTAATGTATTAGCTACACATTGATTGATCTTTCTTTTTCTTTCCTTATTGCTACATACCAAGGACATACAGACACATTTTAACGATTTATGCAGACATGTATTAACGATTTATACAAACTCGCATACACATGAACTCGCTCAACTTTTGTTGATGTTTTTCAAACTACATGTATTTCAGGAAATTAAGTATGGATCTGGCGGGCGTTGGATTTCCAAGTCATGTTAAGTATAAAGATGTCATCCATGGTTCTTGGGTTTGGCCGGCGTGTCTTAATCCTGGACGAGACACGTCTTCCAAACTTTGATTTCAACTATTATCTTTTGACGAGTCCTTAGCGAACTTTTACACAATTCATATGGTTTGTAAAACTTAAATTTGAAGTCTACGTTTTAGGCAATGTTATTATGTTTTAAACTCATTTTATGGATGACAAATCTTTGATTTTATCATATAGTTGTTTGATATGGTTGAATGCAATGATAACAAGTAAGTCACACCATAATCACGCTTCCGCAAAAGTCAGGGTGTGACAACTTGCTATCAGAGCTTCGATCGTAGCGAACTAGGATTCTTTCTCGAGTCTAGACTACGATCATTAGGGCTCTCACGAAAATGTTTTCACGACTTGTTTTTCATTGCATACACAAAACGTCCAGATCCAAGGAACAAACATTTTTTTACCAACAAAAGGCACAAATACACATTTCAAAATTTATGATTATAATTCAGTCTTAGAGACTGAGGGAGGATCAGTCTTAGAGACTGAGGGAGGATCAGTCTTAGAGACTGAGGGAGGATCAGTCTTCGAGACTGAGGGAGGATTGGTCTTAGAGACCAGGGAATTAGACTTAGAGACTGGGAGAAATTGAGTCACTGGGAGGCTTAGTCTAAGAGACTAGGAAGGATAGTAGGTTTCATGAAGAATAATGTGGATACATGACTACATGACAAATTATCTTGTTTGCATACACTGATTGTTAGTACTTACTATGGATATACATGTTATGACTATTATGTACCGGCACACGCGTCACACTATTTAGAAGGCGAGCTATCAGACATTGATAACCCTACGGCCACCGTCGCCGATAATGAGACTGCATCTGCGCCAGAGACATTTACGTCGGACACTGAGAGTGATCCTGACATGCTGACCAAGGATGAAGACGACTTCCAACCGTCCGCGCTGCCAGACTTTGGCGATGAATTACCTTTGCTGA
Organism: Helianthus tuberosus; assembly: GCA_030545235.1. Taxonomy (NCBI): domain Eukaryota; kingdom Viridiplantae; phylum Streptophyta; class Magnoliopsida; order Asterales; family Asteraceae; genus Helianthus; species Helianthus tuberosus. The sequence continues at coordinate 130,314,914 of CM060387.1, forward strand.
TGGCTTCTTTGACGAGAATCTTTCTGTCATTCTTGTTGCGGTCCACGACCATCTAATCATTTGGACACTTCAATGGCGAGCACATCATGGCCCCGATCCTCGACGCCGTACCTCTCATGGTTATTTTCCCGAGGATCCGTCTATTTGATGAATTGTTTAATGGCGACATTAATCTGCTTGTTGATGATCCTCCTGCTGACGCCCCGGGACGATGGAAGATTAGATGAGAACATGATTACTAATTTCACTTCTTGGCCCCTGTTAACAGGACACCCTCTGATTCTAGCGTATATTCGATTTCAGACCCCCTTGAGTCTGTGACATTTAAAGCCTTATAGACGGCCGAATTACATCTCTCTGCTACTGACACAGACAACGACGCCGTGATGACTGCTGCACTAACACCTGCTCGAGGCACCACACCGTTACACGACCCAGGGTCTGCTCCTGAGCCAGCTCCTTTCCTATTGAGACAGCTTGATAAGGCGCCTGTTGATCCTACTTAATCATGACCTTAATCCTTTTGGACTACCATACATTGCACTCCTTGCACCAGGTCAAGTGCTTGCACCTACTGACCCTCCTTGCATTAAGACATTTACTGCTGCTCCTACAACCGCTGAGGTTGCACCTATGAAGACCGACGTCCATTGCACCGACATGCCTACTGCTCACTTTCAAGACATACCCGCACCCCGGGAAGGCGCTCTAGGTCAGCACCCGCATAACGATTCTTCTGCTACGGCAACATTTTTCCTAACTTTACAAGACGCACCGTTTGCTACATTCAACTCTACAACGCTGGACAAGTCATTTCGATGGATTCCTTTGCTACACTATGTTGATTTTAGATCCTTGTCATCCCTCACATTATGGAGGCTACACACGGGATGAGTACACCTGTCACATCAACTACAGTTTGAGGATATAAGTCGCAGAATGATGGAGCTGGAGTTGACACCACAATCTCCACCCTGTTTATTGCCAGTATACTTTGATCCTTCACAATTATCAAAGACTTCTTTTGCGCTCTCATCTGCTGCTATGACGCCTTTTCCAGGTTTTTGATGCTCGTTTCTTTTACTATCGAGCGGCAGATCAGTTAACTACTTCGATGTATGTACAAGCTCGAGGAGGAGTTTACGCGTGCTAGCAGTTACTTTTCTTTCCTCCTCCACCTCAGTCACCAGTGTAGTTGATTTCTGGATTTATGCGGATTGCATTACACTTGGGTAAAGACACCAATAATAAGCCGGGATTGCGGAGACTTTTGAAGACCACTTCTGACTACGTAATTTTGATACACTAATATACGTGTTGGACAAGGGTAGGGTGACCCTGTGTCCTTTCTGATGTGATACATTATGTAAGACACAGTGATTATGGCCGGAGGATAACGAAAGCCCAATCACCTTTAAACATGCGACAATACTTATGACTAATAACTAATGGAAAAAAAAACTCAGTCGCTATGTTCCCACTAAGCACGCTGTTGATCAGCATATTTGTGCTATAACTATAATGCTACATGCTTACTTGTTACGTTCCTATTTACAAGTTGTGCAATAATTGCGATGATACGTGATTGAATGTTATAACGACTGCGTATATACATATATGTAATATACCTCTGAGGTCTTATTCGTTAAATAGAGACTTGTGTGCTCGTGTCCTTAACAAGACCTGACCTAACCGACTTTCTTCTAGGAAGATGTCGACTCAAGGGAACACCGATACCAACAACCCTCTGCCAACGACAGAGGCGGAATTTCAAGAGCGTCTATTACAGGTCATCGCACAGTACGAGGCCCTTCGCTCTGAGCGCAACGGAGGTACCTCGGGAAATAACCCACCCAACGGCTGCACCTACAAGCAGTTCTAGGGGCTGCCAGCCCCTACATTTCGACGACGCTGGGGGTGCCGTAGCCTTCGTGCGCTGGGTTGAGAAGACGGACACTGTTTTGCGTGCGAGCAAATGCGCCCCAGAGCACCAGGTCACGTACATTTCCGGACTGTTCCAAGATGGGGCTCTGTCATGGTGGAAACTCCAGATTCAGACGATGGGCGAGACTACTGCGTATGCTTTATCATGGGACGAGCTGAAAGAGCTAATGCATAAAAAGTACTGTTCGAGAACAGAAAGCCAGAAGGTGGAAACTGAGTTCTGGAACTTGAAGATGGAAGGTCCTAAAATAGCTGAGTATGTGGAGAAGTTCCAAGTTCTGTCGCGTATCGTTCCTTACATGGTAGACCCAGAGTTTAAGAAGATTGAGCATTTCATTTGGGGATTGGCACCCCAAATCATGAGCATGGTGACGACATTAAAGCCTGCAACGATCGCTGAGGCCATCAATCTAAGTGTGGCCTTGACTGAAGAGGCAATCAGGATGAACAAATTTTCAACCTCCGAGGAGAAGAAGGAGACTCATGTAGAGTCATCTGGGGACAACAAGAGAAAGTTGGCAAATTTCAAACAGGGTACCCAGTTGAGTAGCAACAACAAGGCCAAAAAGAGAAAAGAGTACATGGGTAAGCTACCTAAATGCGACAGGTGCCGACGTCATCATACCGACGTCATCATATTCGAGGACCCTGTGCGGCTAGTAAAAAAATGGGCCCTTAAAATTTTCTTTTACCTAGAGTCATCCCTAAGAATTCGAGATCCCTTGGGAGCCCTGTGCGGCTAGTAAGTATATATAATTACTAGGTTACCGACCTTGTGTTACACGGGTTGAATAAAAAAATATTAAACAATTAATAATAAGATTTAGAAATTATAATATGATATTTTGAAATCAGCTACAAGTGAAATTACGTATTAGTTTGTTGTGAATCATAACAATTTAATCATAAGATCCAAATATAATTACCTACAACATGTTTTGGATATCATTTTTTTATTAAAAGGTGCAACACACGTGAAAACGTTATTGTTTTGGTCAAAAATCAAGCTAAGATAATGCAACCAAACTTTCTGTTGTGAGGTGTGATGCTTGAATCAATGAACAATGCTAAGGATCACTTAGAAATGTAATGAACAAGTGACACAAAGATTTATACGAGGAAAAAGCCCTTGATCAAGAGTTGATATCCGGCATAAAAAACCTCGGGTGATGGAAACTACCGATCACCAACTCAGATTAAACAAACAAGGTATTACAACTTTGGATGATAGCGAGCTAGTTACAAGGATCACTAGAGTGTAATGTGCAAAAAAGTGTGTAATCGCCAAGTAAACTGTCGAGAGCTGATGAGAGCAGTTACGAGTGTGTGTGTTAAGCTAAAAATAGCCAAGTGTTCTAATTTAGCTAGCTATCCCCTTTTAAATTTGGAAAATATCTAATCTAACTAACTATCCGCATTTCATGCAAGTCTTCCACGAACTCCATAACGTCCATATTAGTCAAGCACGTGCGGAATAAAAAGGGAATATGCTCCAGGAATATCGCCAAGACCAAGTCCAAACACGTACTCCTGCAAAACAACATCATATACAAAGCATAAAATCGTTAGTGTAAGGATCACTACGATGATCCTGGATCCTGATTCTACAATACTCTCTAAGGATCACTAATTCAAACAGAATCAATGATCCCTATGTCCAACAGTAATTGAGGATCACTGATCATTGGAAAATCCTCCCCTAATAATTGCCCCCAAAATATAAGGAGTAATTTGTAAATAAACGAGTTATATTTTCTCGTTCTTATCCGTAACAAACCAACGGATATATAGCCGTTAAACCCTGACTAGCCGTTGCATCCTGATGTCACTGAAGTGACTATCCTGCAAATTCATGATTATAAATTGAAGTTGGAGATAAGGGTTAGGAGGCATTTAAATCCGTGCGTTTCATCCTTTAAATCCTCATTCGAAGACTTGATCAGGTACTTCTCTCTCATTTCTCTCTTCATCTTCTCATTCTGTTTCTTCTTCTTCACCATCATTATGACCAAGATGATGCTGAGATCCTCACCAGCTAAGGATCACAAAAAGGACAGTCCCTTAAAGACCCAAGGGATCATTGAAGACTCTGCGAAAGAGAGATGCTGCTTTACTGATCCACAAATGGACAGAATCCACCATTGTTTCCCGGCGAACACCGTTTTTAAAGCTTTTGACCCCACCGTCCTAAGCGACTTTGTTTCTGAAACCTGGGTGGCTTTTCCGGTCACCCCATTCATGATAGGATACTCGTATCCTTTTCCTGATTTCACCCAATCTTTCTTCTCTCTCACCGGCACCTCCTACATTCAAGCGATGCCAATGATATGGAGGGTCTTGTATACCCTTGAAAGGATCATTGTGCATGAAGGTATTGATCTGGGAATGTCGGAGTTAGTAGAGATGTACGACCTTGTTAGAGCATTCACATCCAAACCATCAAATTATACATACATTCCACTAAAAACCAACTCCTATATTAATATATTTCCACTAAAAACAAATACTTTTTCTCTCTCCTTTTCAATTAAATAATATTATCATCACATTTTTCTCTCTTCTTCACTCACAACCACTTTCAATATATATTAAAAAATTATACTGGGTGAACAGTGTCCCCGCAAATATACAGATGAACAGTAACATTTTCTCTCTCCTCCACTCACAACCACTTTTTATACCCTTTATAATATAAAAACTCCCCCTCACATATTTTGATGGATAGAATGTGAATGCTCTTAGCCATGGATCTCATCGATATCTATTCAAACATAAACCTAGTGAAGAACACCCCATCTTCAAAGCCACTAAGAATGACACCAACTGGAAACGGCGATTCTTCTTTGTCAGAAGGGATTCTATCCCTGATGGAAAGGATCTGCCTAGAAAATGGACCACTCATGGTAGGATAGAGGATCCTGAGAAGGATCACAGGATGACCTTGTTTCTGCTGAGGGTCACTAATATCCTTTTGTTTCTATTTTGCAGCTATTACTGTTTAACACCTTATCACAACACCTGCAACAAAGGAAAGGCTTGCTGCTTTCCGGAGGCTTGATCCTGCAATAAGATCATTTCAAGCAAATACCCAGGATTCTCAAGAGGTATCCTCGGGTTCTGTCACGATGTCAAGTAAGTATCCCATTTTATGCATAACTAAATGTTTAAATTAAAATGAAATAAGGATACTTATCTGTTTTGTATGTGTAGGTGCTGGAAAATCATCGAAGTCTGCTACCCGTTTCAGTGTCACCGATCTCACCACTGTTGGTCCCAGGTCTGGGAAGACAAAGGCTGCTGCTAGCCCAAGTACTGCCATCCCCAAGCCTATCACCTCCAAAGGAAAGAAGAGGAAGGCCTCTGAGACTGACAATCTAGAAGGCTTGCCTCTAATCCGCCACCAGTTCCTTGAGTACTTTGCTGATGTAAGGATCATTGACTTAGCTTAATTATCCTGCCCACTTGAGGATCATGTGATCCTAAACTTTACATTGTCTTTTTGCATAAATTTGCTGAAATCGAGGACTATGTAGGCAGTATTGAAGACGTTGAGCAAAAGTGTGTGGACCTCCAAAAGATCATGCTGGCCAAGGATAAGAAGATTGCCTCCCTCGAAAACGATGTCAATCTGGTGAAGAGGGAACTTGTCCTGGCTCATATCACTGCTGACCAAGAGAAGGCTGAAATCACAAATGATGCCAAAATCTCTGCTGCCATTGCTATGTACAGAACCAAGTTGCAAATGGCCCAAGAAGCTCAGGATCCTGACTTTGACAAGAGCAACTGGGACATAGAGGGCTGGAAGGCAAGGTTAGCTGAGCTGGACGACGAAGAAGAGGCTGGTGATATCCTGGCAATCGAGGCTGGCAGCAGTGGGGTTAAGGATCATGCGGGTGATGCCGAAGCTGGAGGAGCTGGTGAAGGTGATGGTGATGCAGCAAAGGTGTAGGCTGTAGGAATGGGCGATGATGGATATTTCTAGACGTGGCCGGAGCCCATTTTTTTATAGTTTGGTAATGGTTTTTGCTTTGATGATGTTTTTCTAAACAATGCTGGTCTGTAATAACTTAGACAATAGTTTCTAGGGTTGAGGATCATGGATCCTTGGACAATAGGTAGGATAATGGGTGGTGGATGGATCCTCTGTTTGGGGGATGAAGCCACTCGTTATCCTTCCGCCTTTATTTCCTGCACTGTCAAGACCCGTAAACAATGGACACCCTTTGCCAACCCATGTGGACGGGCCACGTTTTGCTGGTAGAAACGTGGGTTGGCAATTTTGACAACCTTGAATGGTTTAACGTTTTGTGAATAAATAAAATCTTAACTTTTTGACTATTTCCCGTGTTGTTATCCTTGTGAATACTTTACTTTTCAATTGTTGTGATATATATTTTGCCTGGATTTATTAAGTAAAGAGGAAAAAATTTAATAAATATCCTCAAAAAGTTTAGGATATGATCAAGGATCACATATCCTATAGTCGACAAGTTCTGAAAAGTAGTGTAATTTAAGGATCATAAGTTCAGTTGTCAAAGGATAAGGGTCACTTATGTAAATAATAAATAGAATCAAAGTAATTAAGGATCATACATGAGAATCCAAGTTAGGATCCTAACCTTTAACACTTATAATCAGGATAACCAAAAGACAAACCTTAATAGAAGGTAAGGATCAAGGATCCTTGGTCATTTAGCTTCGAAAACCTGAAATAGGATACAACTTGGGACTAAGCCAATATAAGATAAAAGTTAGTAACTGGGGACAAGCCCAACAATTCTGGGGACAAGCCCAAAGGATAACTGGGGACAAGCCCAAAGGATCGTGTGTAAACTGGAGTATGGCCCTCACTGGCGACTATCCAAACTTAGTGACATGAAAATGCCAAAACCTTAGCTAACGTGAAAACGTTAGAAACCTTAGGAACAGATGTATGGTACGTCTACCATTATACATAGGATCCCGGATACAGCCAGTACAATGAAATTGTCAGCCCCTAAAGCGAGTACTGGTCCTATTGCCATGAACTGTACCAGGATCATCGTGCGCTACTAGCGAAACTGGGGACAGGCCCAAACTGGGGTCAAGCCCAAATAACTGGGGTCAAGCCCAAATAACTGGATACTTTTGTGGATACTCAATCCTTTGTTAAGGATACCTGAACCTTCAAAACTCAGAATCAAGTGAAAGGAGGATAAAGGATGCAGGATCCTTATCCTTATATAAGATAATTAAAGAATGAAATAGTTTGAGATTAGAATATTACCAAAATGAGGATCATCTGTCCTGTAAGGATTCTTCAAGGATACTTGTCAGGTAAGGGTCATGGATCCTTATCACATGAAGTATTTTTTCAAGTGGATAACATTCCAAGCTCTTGGTAGCAAATCACCTTCCATTGTTAGCAATCGATATGCCCCCTTTCCTGCCTCAGCTTCGATCAAGTAAGGGCCTTCCCACTTTGGTGCCAACTTTCCATCAGCAGGATTGGTGGTATTCTGAAATGCTTTCCTTAACACCATATCACCAACTTGGAATTTCCTGATCCTGACATTTTTGTTGTAGGCTCCAGCCATCCTTTGTTGATAACTGGCCATCCTTATCCTTGCCAAATCCCTGAGTTCTCCTATAGTATCCAAATCTTGAATCAAGTTTTCAGCATTTTCTTCAGGATCACGAATGCTTGTTCTTGCAGTAGGAACCACCATCTCTGTGGGGATCACTGATTCTGCCCCAAATACCAAAGAAAATGGAGTTTGGCCAGTGGCATTCTTGGGAGTTGTCCTATCAGCCCATAGTACATAAGGTAGTTCTTCTGCCCACTTTCCTTTCTTGGATCCAAGCTTTTTCTTCAAATTGTTGATGATGATCTTGTTGGATGATTCTGCCTGACCATTAGCTTGTGGGTGGACTGGTGTTGATGTTATCATCTTAATCCCCCAGCTGTCACAAAAGTTAGTAGTTCTACTCCCAATAAATTGGGATCCATTATCACAAACAATTTCAGAAGGGATACCAAATCTAGTAATAATGTTTCTCTTAATAAAGGATATCACTTCCTTTTCTCTGACTTGAGCAAAGGCTTCAGCCTCTATCCACTTGGAGAAGTAATCAGTCATAGCAAGCATGAATACTTTTCCACCTGGTGCTTTAGGAAGCTTAGCAACTATATCCATTCCCCATCTCATAAATGGCCAAGAAGAGGATATAGGATGCAAGAGTTCTGCTGGTTGGTGAAGGATATTACTGTGTCTCTGACAAGGATCACATTTCTTGGCATATTCCACAGCATCCTTCTTCATAGTAGGCCAATAGTATCCTGTCCTCAGGATCCTTGAGAACAATGCTCTGCCCCCAGTGTGGTTTCCACAATCTCCTTCATGGAAATCCTTTAGGACTTCTTGGATTTCAGGATCCTTAATGCATCTTAGATATGGACCTGCAAGAGATCGTTTATACAACATGTTATTCAATATTGTAAATTGAGATACCTTGATTTTGAAAGCCCTGGGGTTTTCTCCTGTAGGAATCTCTCCATGTTGTATGTATCTCATGATTGGAAGGATCCATGATCCTGAATGAGATTGAGTATCATCACTAGGGATGATGGCAGAATCCTCTCCTATCTCCATAGCTACATGATCCTCGATAGCAGGGACCAGGATATGGATAATAGGGATCTTGATATCCTCCGGGATCTTCAAGGATGTTCCTAGATTGGCTAATGCATCAGCCTCTGCATTCTCTTCCCTTGGTACCTGTGTCAAACTAAAGGAAACAAAAGAGAGTGCCAATTCTTTGACTATCTCTAAATATTTGATTAGCTTTTCACCTTTAACAACATAGGATCCATTAAAGTGATTAGTGATCAATTTCTTGTTCTTCCTCAGTCCATTCAAATTTCTTGTTCTTCCTTAGGATGTCATAGAATTCCTTGCACTTTTCTGAGGATTTGGATATGAACCTGTTCAAGGCTGCGATCCTGGCTGTCAATCTTTGCACATCCTTGGCATTGGCAGGAGATTTGATATTCACAATAGCCTTAATCTGCTCTGGACTTGCTTCAATGCCCCTCTTTGTCACCATATAGCCTAAGAATTTACCTGCTTTAACACCAAAATGACACTTGGAAGGATTTAGTTTCATATTAAATTTATCAAGGATATTGAATGCTTCCTCCAAGTCTTTAAGGTGATCCTCAGCTTTCTTGGACTTAACCACCATGTCATCTATATAGACTTCCATAGTGTGTCCAATTTGTTCCTTGAACATCATATTGACTAGCCTTTGATAAGTAGCACCTGCATTCCTTAGTCCAAATGGCATAGCAATATAACAATATATACCAGTTAGGGTCATAAAGGCTGTATCCTCTTGATCGGATGGTTCCATCTGAATTTGTTGAAATCCAGATGAAGCATCCATAAAAGTCAACAACTCATGACCCGCGGTAGCATCCACCATGGAGTCAATGTGGGGTAATGGGAAAGGATCCTTGGGACATGCCTTGTTTAAATCAGTAAAATCGACACATACCCTCCACTTTCCATTTTTCTTTTGAACAACAACCACATTGGCTAACCACCTTGGATACTTAACCTCTCTTATCATACATGCCCGAAGTAGTTTATCTACCTCCTCCTGGATAATAGCATTCCTTTCAGGTGCAAACTTCCTCCTCTTCTGATGTATAGGCTTGAATGACCTGTCAATGCCAAGCTTATGAGTAATTATATCCTTAGATATACCTGTCATATCCTCATGCTTCCAGGCAAAGGTAGTTTTCCTTCTTTTAAGGAAGGATACTAGATCCTGTTCAATGTCGCTAAGGATCCCTGATCCTATGAAGATCTTGGATTCAGGATCATGAGGATCCATGAGGATTTCCTTTACATCCTGCTCTCTTGCCTCCAAGACATCTCTTGAAGGATACTTTAATTGCTATTGCTCCCTTGGTCTTGAGGCTGGCTTCATTGATGAGGTATAGCAATTCTTAGCTTCTTGTTGATCACTCTCAATTTTCACCACTCCCCATGGACTAGGAAGCTTCACGCATTGATGATAAGTATATGGGACTGCCTTCATGTCATGTATCCATGGCCTGCCAAGGATAACATTACAACAAGATAAACAATCTATAACACAAAACTTCTGATAAGAATGGAGTCCTTCAATATAGATAAGGAGTTTGATGTCCCCTAGTGTGTTCTTGGTTTCCCCACTAAATCCCACAAGGACTGAGGATCTTGGGACAATATCAGACTCCGGGATATTCATCTTCTTAAGGACATCAAGCTGAATGATGTTCACAGAGCTTCCTCCATCTATAAGGATCCGTCGAACAAAATGATTAGAAATAAACAGGGTAATAACAAGACCATCATGATGAGGATCCTGAACATCAAGACGATCATCCTCATCAAAAGTTATGATCTTATCCTTGGTGACAGTGGACGTCCGGATGGGTCTGTCTCCATTATCCATCTTGGTTTCCTTGGCATGTCTTTTGGCTGCTGAAAAGGAAGTACCACAAATGTCTGATCCGTCGGATATGAAGTTTATAACTTGTGCATCTGCTGGAGGAGCAGGAGCCCTTTCCGGGATCCTTTCAGGATCCTGGATCCTTGACTTCTTTCGTCCTAAAAGCTCCTTCAAGTATCCTTTGCTTAACAAGTAACCAATTTCCTTTCTAAGTGCAATACACTCTTCAGTGAGATGCCCGAAATCCTCGTGATATGCACACCACTTGGACTTATCCTTTGTAGCAGCTGGTTTATCACTTTTTCTCGGCCACCTAGCTTTGTCACCTAAATTCTGCATTGCAAGAATTAGTTCATTGTTATCAACAGAGAAACATTATTCAGAAATAGGAGGATAATCCTCATCATCCTCTTCTTGCTCTACTGCATGCACATTCTGGTTGTCAGACTTGTTGTAGGACTTGAACTTGTTATTCTTAAAGTAGGATCCTTGCTTCTCCTGTTTTGAGGATCCTGTCAATCTCTCCTGGATCCTTTTGTCATCCTCTAGGCGGATGAACCTAATGGGCCCTGGTTCTTACTTCATCAAGATTCCTGCATGGGGTCATAACAAGATCATCATAGAACAATGCAAACCCATTTTAAAGGCTTCTACAGCCGTAGCAATATCCAGGTTAGGAATGTCTAAGGATTCTTTACTAAACTTAGTGATGTAATCTCTAAGTGATTCATTTTGACCTTGTGTTACCCTATATAGATCACTAGTTAATCGTTCAAACTTTCTACTACAAGAGAATTGACTATTAAATAAATTAACTAGATTAGCAAATGAAGTAATAGAGTAAGGGGGAAGACTTAGCAGCCATTTAAGAGCAGATCCTGTAAGTGTGGATCCAAAACCCTTGCATAGACATGCTTCTTTTAACCTCTCAGGAATTGGATTGATCTCCATCCTCTCCCTGTATTGAGCTACATGTTCCTCTGGATCCGTTGAACCATCATATAGCTTCATAGTTGGTATTTGGAACCTCTTGGGTATCTCAGCATCACAAATAGGGGGTGCAAAGCGAGATATCCTATGGCTACCATCTGCAATTTCAGGAATGGGTTTAACCACTCCTAGGACGCTGGATATCATATCCTTAAGCTTCTGTAACTCCCTGGCCATAGCCTGATTGATACCTATATCCTGCATAGAGCTATGGTTAGTGTTATATGATTTATTAAAAGTGTTACCTCCTAGAGGATTCGTGTTTGGAATTCCAGATGTGAATCCATATTGATGGGACTCTGGTATGATTGAAGGACCAGAGGAAGCAATGGTCTGCATTAGTATGAAGTCTCCTTGATGAACATCCGAGCTTGGAGGCTGCATACTTCTTAAGAATCCTTGATCCTGAAAGATGTTGGATCCTTGAGGCTGAGAGGATCCTTGAACCTGAAAGGATCCTGGAACCATAAAGGATCCTTGGACCTGGGAGGATCCTTGGACCTGGGAGGATCCTTGGACCGGGGAGGATCCTTGGACCGGGGAGGATCCTTGGACCGGGGAGGATCCTTGAACTGTGTGCATTCCCAAATATCCTCCTGAGCTGACGAAGGATCCCTGATGCTGAATAGAGGATCCCGATGGCTGAAAATAGGATCCCTGAGGCTGGGAGTGAGAGCCAAATGCTTGACTCATAGTTGCTGTTCCATAACGCCTTTCTGATGGACCACTTTGATACTGGATGCCCGGAACTGCCGATTGTAGGGTAGTTACAACTGGAGTGTCAAAATTCAATGACCTTGGCATCAGAGGAGAGTGATCCTCCACTGATTTCTTCTGTTTCTTGATCTCAGCGATCTCCCGGAGGATCCTTTCGTTGGTTTTGTCCTGCTCTTGTGCGTGATTCCTCATCTGCAAAATCAGAGTGAAAAGATCATTAGTAGTAGGATTAGAAGAAACAGAAGAAGTTGGTAGTTTTTGGAAAATGGGGGTTTGTCTCTTCGCAGCATTTTCAGCATTCTTCTGGGATCCAGAAGGTGGTGGAGGCAAAGGAGGAACGCCCTGTGAAGAACTCATTGTCGGAATAGAGCTTGATGTGTTCTTTGTTGAGGAAGCCATCTGCTTGGTTGTAATGAACCGAAATGACCACAAAAATATGAATCTTCTAAGGAATGAAGCACCAATTGCCCCACGGTGGGCGCCAAACTGTTTTGGTCAAAAATCAAGCTAAGATAATGCAACCAAACTTTCTGTTGTGAGGTGTGATGCTTGAATCAATGAACAATGCTAAGGATCACTCATAAATGTAATGAACAAGTGACACAAAGATTTATACGAGGAAAAAGCCCTTGATCAATAGTTGATCTCCGGCATAAAAAACCTCGGGTGATGAAAACTACCGATCACCAACTCAGATTAAACAAACAAGGTATTGCAGCTTTGGATGATAGCGAGCTAGTTACAAGGATCACTAGAGTGTAATGTGCAAAAAAGTGTGTAATCGCCAAGTAAACTGTCGAGAGCTGATGAGAGCAGTTATGAGTGTGTGTGTTAAGCTAAAAATAGCCAAGTGTTCTAATTTAGCTCGCTATCCCCTTTTAAATTTGGAAAATATCTAATCTAACTAACTATCCGCATTTCATGCAAGTCTTACACGAACTCCATAACGTCCATATTAGTCAAGCATGTGCGGAATAAAAAGGGAATATGCTCCAGAAATATCGCCAAGACCAAGTCCAAACACGTACTCCTGCAAAACAACATCATATACAAAGCAGACAATCGTTAGTGTAAGGATCACTACGATGATCCTGGATCCTGATCCTACAATACTCTCTAAGGATCACTAATTCAAACAGAATCAAGGATCCCTATGTCTAACAGTAATTGAGGATCACTGATCATTGAAAAATCCTCCCCTAACAGTTATTAAAAGTTTTTTTAACAAAACTTTACACGTTATATTAAAGTTTTATAGATAATATTTAGTTTGTAGAAAAAAATTCAACAACAAAACGAACAGAAAACTTATTAATATAGTAAATCTAATATTTAAAAAAATAATAAATGAACAAAGTAACAAAAAAAAGTTAAAACAAATAAGTAATTTGATTATTTTTTAGACAAAGGGTGCTACTTTCTACACCTCCCCTAATTACTTTTTACACCCCCTCCTTTCACATACTTACGGGTGGGGCCCGCGTGGAACCGGCAGTTTTCCTCTTACAAGGGGGTATAATCAGGAGGGGGGAGGGGTGTGTTTAGAATGAGCCTAGACAAATCTTTTTTGAAAGATTAAAAGTTTAGATATTAATTCAAGTTTGAATGCATGTAAGTTCTGACTTTTGCACCTTTTTTGCTTTTTCATTCATGTTCCCGAGATTCTCCTATATATTAATATTAAAATAAAATCTTGGTGATCATATAACTTCATCTTCTTCAATTTGGCTGATACAAGTTTCCCTTCATCGGAAAATTTTGTTTTTGTCAACAGCAAAATTTAATATCACCTTATCTTCACCTACACTCAGGGGTATCCTAACATATGCTGAGGGTTATCCCAGATAAAAAAAAAACGGTGACTAAGAAAAAAATTACACTTCGTCAAAAAGTTGAGGGGTATCCCGTGCTACCCCTCGCCTAGAGATAGATCCGCCCCTGCTCCACAAACTCCTATTCTAGATCATGTCCTCACAGAGAATACCTTTTTTTTTACAATATGTAAGCTCAAAATCAAATAGGAAAGATACTTCTTTTATTATACGTAACTATGTATATAATGATATAGTTAAAGTTAATTTTAAATATTTTTCTAAGTTAATCTCAAGTAGCTTATGAGTTATACCGTTGTCACAGGGCCGGCTCAAGGGTAAGCCAAATAAGGCTTGGGCCTTGGGCCACATTATCTATAGGGCCTCCATTTTAAAAAAAAAAAATTTATTATATGTTATTTCTGAAAATCGCTGGTCGTATAGGGGATTAGGGCGGCAGGGCAGCGAGCGTCTCAATGTCTCATCATCTTCTTTCAAGTTTCAACGGGTATGGCATCGCTGGGAAGACAAACAGCCGCCTGCGTCTCATCATCTCCTTTCAACGGTAATTTTTATTTCTTTATATGTCGCCACTGATTCTGATTCATCTTCTTAAGTCCTAATTTACAAACTGAACTCACTTTCGCTCATCTTCTCTCATCAGTGCTGCTCATCAGTCATCATCGATTACAGTTCTTACAACATCAAGATTGCATCTTCGCTCAGTGGCTGCATCTTCGTTGAATCGCTCAGTGCTGAAGGTAAAGCCCTAATTTTCTAGTTTGTGATATTAGCCCTAAATCCTAATTTCCTAGTTGCCTAATTGAAGTTTTTGATATTAGCCCTAATTTCCTAGTTGCCTAATTTTCTGTTTGTTAGCGAGTTCTGTGAATTTTTTATAGATTTATAATGTCTAATAAATATCGTAAACATGAATCCGGCCATTCTAAAAGGCTAAAGAAACAAAAACGAGAAGCTGAAATAGAATCACTAAAGGGTTCTTTACTCAAATTCGTAAAACCTATAAATGTTGAAGAGTCTATACATGTTGATGTTGATGAAACTGTAAATGTTGATGTTGATGAAACTGTAAATGTTAATGAACCGTTAAATGTTGATGAACCTTCAAATGTTGATGTTGATGAAACTGTAAATGTTGATGAACCTTTAAATGTTGATGAAACTTTAAATGTTGATGTTGATGAACCTTTAAATGCCGATGATTTTGTACATGTATATGGACCTTCAAATATATTTGATCCTAGTCAGTGGACTACTATTAACACCAATTTAAGAGATTTCCTTGTAGAAAAAGGTCCAGTTAAGATTGATAGTTATGATTTTCCTAAAGATGAGCATTCTAGGAGCTTTAGTCCTTCGCTCTATATGCAAAAAATGGCAAATGGAGAGAAATATGAAAGAAAATGGTTGATTTACTCTATAGAGTTAGAGAAAGTATTCTGTTTTTGTTGCAAATTGTTTGATGTGAATTTATCTAGAAGTAACTTAGCTAAAAAAGGTATTAACGATTGGAAAAATATTAGTGCTAAATTAAAACGACATGAAGCAAGTAAGGAACATATAGTCAATATGAGAACATGGATTGACTTAGAAACGAGATTAGCGACAAATATTACAATTGATAAAGAAAATCAAATTCGTATAAATAAAGATAAGGAACATTGGAAAGATGTACTAAAAAGAATTATTGGCGTTGTAAAAACTTTTAGCATGAACAATATACCATTTCGTGGAGATAACGAAAAACTTTATGAAAAAAACAATGGTAATTTTTTAGCTATTGTTCAAATGATTGCAGAATTTGATCTCGTAATGAAAGAACATATTAGACGAATAAAGAACAAAGAAATCTACAATCATTATCTTGGTCATAATATGCAAAACGAACTAATTAGTTTATTAGCATGTGAAGTTAAAAATAAAATTGTTAACAAAGTTAAGGAAGCTAAATACTTTTCAGTTATACTGGATTGCACACCGGATACTAGTCATAAAGAACAAATGTCAATTATTTTACGATGCTTAGATGTCTCATCAACACCGATTGAAGTTAAAGAATATTTTTTAGAATTTATAATAGTAGATGATACAACCGGTAAAGGTCTATTTGATGCTATGGTTGAAGAAATTAGTAATATAGGACTTGACATAAATAATATTAGAGGACAAGGCTATGACAATGGTTCAAATATGAAAGGAAAGCATCAAGGTGTTCAAAAAAGATTGTTAGATATTAATCCTAGAGCCTTTTATACACCATGTGGTTGTCATAGTTTAAATTTAGTTCTTTGTGATATGGCTAATTCGTGTACAAAAGCTCGTGAGTTTTTTGGAATTATACAACGTACTTATACAATTTTTGCTTCATCAACCAAAAGGTGAAAAATACTACAAGATTGTTTACCAAAATTAACTCTAAAACCTTTATCACAAACACGTTGGGAAAGTAGGGTAGAAAGTGTTAAGGCAATTAGATATCAAGCACCACAAATAAAAAAGGCACTTATGAAACTATATAATGATGATGATGCAAAAGTTCTAAGTGAGGCCAAGTCCTTGGCAGATTTTGAATTCAATAAGTTTGAATTTTTATTAGGAATAGTTATTTGGTATGAAATTTTGTATGCTATTAATCGTGTTAGCAAGAGCTTACAGGAAAAAGATATGTGTATTGATAGTGCTATAAAAAAATTAGATGGCCTTTTGTGTTATTTTGAAAATTATAGAGAAAATGGATTCGAAAATGCTATTATTGATGCAAAAGAAATCGCTTTAGAGATGGATGTAGAACCTATGTTTCGTGAAAAACGTATCATCCATAAAAATAGACGATTTGATGAAAATGTTGCTAATGAAACTACTAAAACTCCTATTGAATTATTTAAAACTGATTACTTTTTATTTATAGTAGATCAAGCTATTTCTTCAATTAAGACTAGATTTGATCAATTTAAAATGTTTGAAGGTATTTTTGGTTTTCTATTTAGTATAAAAAAGCTGAAATTATTAGATGATAATACTTTAAAACAACATTGTATTAATCTTGAAAGTTCTTTAAAACATGATACTAGTATAGATATTGATGGCTTAGATTTATTTGAAGAATTAAAAGTTCTAAGACATATGATAGATTTAGAATGTGACACCCCTATAAACATATTAAACTATATTAAAGACTTTAAATCTTTTCGAAATGCTTATATTGCTTATAGAATTATGTTAACTATCCCGGTAACTGTTGCGTCGGCCGAAAGAAGCTTTTCTAAATTAAAATTGTTAAAAAATTATTTAAGATCTACAATGTCACAAGAAAGATTGAATGGATTAGCTACTTTGTCAATTGAAAACGATTTGTTAGAAGAAACTGATTATGAAGATTTTATTAAAAAGTTTGCATCTATTAAAACTAGAAAAGTAAACTTAATCTAAACATATCTTTACACATACAACAAATATATAAGAATGCAAAAAAAAAAAAAAAAAAAATTTAACTCCGCCAACAATAAACATTATAGTTTATTTTGCCGGTCCCAAGCCCGGGTAAAGGAGGAGGGTTTTTCGCAATTTTTTTTGGGGGGGGGGGGGGGGGGGGGGGAGGCCACAAACTTTTTCTTCGCCTTAGGCCACCAAAATGGTTGAGCCGGCCCTGCGTTGTCATACACCATAGTTTATACTTATTGTTTTTTAAACTTGAAATCAACCATGGTGGTTTCCATTGCTCGGTTTGTAAACTAAAGAATCTATAATTTTGATAGTTATTCACCTTTTTTTGTTCTTAACTAATATGATTTTGGTATGTTAAGCCGTGTAATTCACTCTTCTTTCAAGTTGACACATGCCCCAATGAATAATGATGTGTGCCCCTACGTTACATGATGAAAATAACCAGACCAAAAGAGACTTTAAGTAAACATATAATCAGTGGCGAAGCTTGACCCGAATGACGGGGGTCTCGAAAACGTACATATCCAAAAATTTCTATAGAACCAGGGGGTCGAAAACGTATATACTCAAAAATTTATATACGAAAACTACATATATAACACTACTGAGCGAAAAGTTCGAGGGGTCGGGCGTCCCCTCCTGTCCCTTCTATACTTCGCCCTGCATATATTGTGATCAAAGTCTTAAAGTTAATTTGTTACAATGAGTTATACAAAACGTTATAACTATAATATAAATTCGCTATATAAAATAATGTTTTGTAACATTATTTAAAAGTGATTTTATCAATATAAAATTTTAACAATGTAACAGGATTAGGTATATTAACATCATAGTGACATTGTAATATGACATTTTTGCTATATCAACCTTAAGGTGTTAGTTACAAACTTACAATGCGTAGGTGTACATGCAAATTGCAAGGAGGACTTATGTCATGCATTAATTAATCCTCGTTTATTGATTGTGCATAAATCAAGTACTACAATATTTATAAAACTTTTGAGTGGTTTAAAATAAATAATACAAAACTAAACAAACATTCATAAAACTTTATTTATAAAAATACATGAAACTAAAAGTTGATTTATATATATATTGTAAAAATAGCAACATATGATTGTTGAGTGTGAAGAGGGTCATCTACACAAATAATTGAGAACTAATGGATTCTTATTGTGCGTTACAGCGGCTTGATTTGGAATAAATAATTGAGAATATGTAACCTTTTATTCATTTCTTAACAAATCTTTTTGTTCTGATTTTTCACCAATCTTTTTTTAAACGGTAAATTTAGATTACTGACGGAATACTAGAGTATCATCGTGCTAGTAGCGGAATCACCCGATCATATCCATCTTCAGTAGACAATAATTCTTATACATCAATTTAATAGGAAACCCAATAAATCTTGGGAAAACTCCTTGTAGGAATCGAACCCAAGACCTTACCTCAAAGATGTCACTAGGCTATAATTACTTATATGACCACTAAAGATATAAAAATACCTAAAAAGTTTTTACCCAAAAAATACCTAAAAAGTTCGTTTATCCATAGGATTAGTATTTATATGACCACTAAAGATATAAAAATACCTAAAAAGAATTCGTTTATCCATAGGATTAGGAGTGTTTAGATTTGGATATTTAAAATGTTTTTCCCATTTTCCCGTGGGTTCAGTTTCTGTATGCTCAGCCTGCTAGGCTATACGTGGGGAATGATCGCATCGGGGCATTCACGGGGGTGCAGCAAGGGGATCCTTTGGGACCTTTGCTTTTTGCCCTAGCCTTACACCCCTTAGTGCTTCAGGTGCAGGAAAACTGTAAACTCCCCTTCCATGCTTGGTACTTGGATGACGGGACGATTATTGGGGACGCTGTTCAGGTTGCTAAAGCTCTCGACATCATCGGTTCGGAGGGTCCAGCCTTGGGGCTACGGCGTAATATTAGAAAAACTGAATTATTTTGGCCGACATGTAACGGGGTGAAGGTCCGGCCAGGGCTTTTCCCCAGTGAGATTGGGAGGCCGGAGAAAGGTGTCAAACTGCTAGGAGGGGCAGTCAGCCGTGATTCTGGTTTTATTAGTGGTCTAGCGGCTAAGAGGGCAACGCGCGCTGTTGACATTATGGGGCACCTTCCCTTGTTGCGGGATCCTCAAAGCGAACTTTTTTTGCTTAGATCTTGTATGGGGGTTGCAAAGTTGCTTTTCGGTTTGCGAACTTGCCAGCCCCCCTTTGTGGATGATGCTGTTTCATGTTTTGATAAAGGTCTTCGGGAGGCAATAGAAGACATTGTCGTATGTGGGGGTCCCTTATTGGTGAACTACAGTGGCGGATCGCGACCTTGCCAATGCGGCTTGGTGGGTTGGGCCTTCTCTCGGCCCGGGATGTGGCAGCATATGCCTTTGTGGCTTCCAGGTCTCAATCTTGGGAGTTGCAGGACCACATATTACGTAACAGCGGGGTTGCTAACATTGATCCGGATTATGCCAGCGCCTTGGAACGCTTGCATGAATCTCTCCCTGACTTTGATCTCGGCGGTTTCTCTAACAAGGACACCGCCCCCAAAAAGCCGCATAAAACTTTGGCGAATGCCCTTTGGTGTCGAATCGCACAAAGTCTGGGAGAAGATTTTCATTTGTCCCCCCGCCAGAAAGCCGTCATTGATTGCCTACAGAGGCCTCACGCTCAAGATTTCTTAACTGTTATTCCTATTGAAGGTTTGGGTCAACGTATGTCAGCGGTGGAGTACCGGTCAATCCTTAAGTACCGTTTGATGATTCCCATGTTCCCGAATGATGAAACTTGCCCAGTCTGCCGTAAAGCACGCCTGGATAAATACGGGGAGCATGCGTTACACTGTAGAGAGTTGCCGGGGTTTAAGTATCGCCATGACTTTGTTCTAGACGCGTTAATGGATATTCTCAGACGAGCAGGGATCTCGGCAAAGAAAGAGGCACCGGTGAATTTTCTTACAGACCCGTCAGAGGGGAGATCCACTCTACGCCCGGCTGACGTGCTAGTTTTTGGTTGGGAGGGCGGGAAACATGCTTGTGTCGATCTCACAGGTGTATCCCCCCTAGCCGGGTTTCTGGAAAATGGGTTTGTGGCGGGGCAAGCAGTACTGAAAGCAGAGTCGAAGAAGGTGGAAAAGCACGCGAAAGCTTGTGAGGATAATCAGCATGCCTTTGTCCCCCTAGCGTTTGACACGTTTGGCTCTTTGGCGCCAGAGGCAGTTCGTTTCTTGTCCAGAGTTCAGCGTGTAGTCCATAGCAACTTTTCGACCCCTCAGGGGCGAGGCTTTGTTTTTAGTAGATTAGGGTTTTCTATTCAGAAAGGGATGGCGGCGCAGTTTGTTGCTCGTCTACCTGCTATTCTTATGTAATTTGCCCTGATGATTGATGATTGGAATGAATTTAAAAAGGGTTTTTCGAAATGTTTTTATTCAAGCGTGTAGAGCAAGATAATATAAAATACATAATTTAAGTAGCGTTCAACCAAAAGCTTCAAGCTCCTAACCTAAAAGCTTAAAAATATGAAACTTTTTAATGCATCAACTTTCTAAATTTTTAGTTATGTCCATTTTGGTCATTTTATACATTTTATTAAAAGCTCAAGCTACTCTACCAAACACCAAATATATCTAAAAAGTTACAGCTACTAACTACCAACTACAGCTAGCAGCTTCCAGCCACCAGCTTACAGCTTCCAGCTAGCAGCCACCAGCTACTTTTGCCAAACATACCCTTAATCTAACATTAACAAGACCCTTTTTATAAAAAAATAAATATTACTTCAACAACTTTTATTAAACATATGTGAAAAGGATAAAGATCATTTAAAGAATATTATTTGGGCATTTGCCCAAAGCCTCATCTCATATCTTGTAAAAGAAAAACAAGATTCATTATTCCTAGGCAATAAAAAAAAGTCTGTTAATCAAAGCATCTCATCCCATCTCCACACACACATATATATATATATATATATATATATATATATTTAAAATTTTAGAAAGATAAATATATTATTTAAATATAAAAAAATAAAAAAGATAGATACTTTGTGTCATGTAATAGAATCAGAACAGATGGCAGTTTCCCCATCCACAAAATCCCACAACTCACCATGCCAAATCCACCTTTGGGGATTCCATAATCACATATCACATGTTCTTTTTTCTTGACTCAGTAACCCACTAGTTTCATCATAGTCCGATTTGCAATTTAGACAAATAAAAATAGTTATGGCTAAAATGAAAAAGTTTGAAGAAAGAACAGTGTTGGTTGAAGGAATTAAATTGCCAAACCTGAATACTATATGTATAGTTATGCATGTTAAAGACATTTACAATGTGACATAAAAATAGGTAAACTCATGTAACTCAAACACAAGTCATTTTTTTTGAACGGCAAATTTGGATCACTGACGGACCACTGGAGTATTATCATGTCACCAGCGGAACCACCCAATCATATCCATCTCCACTAGGCATAATGTCTATACACCAATTCAGGGGGAAACCCAATAAATATGAGAAAACCCCTCTTTTGTAGGAATCGAACCCAAGACCTTTTGGTACTAAAGCTTTTTCCCCACCCCTAAAATGCCACTAGGCTATAAAGCCATGGGCAAGGCAACTTAAACACAACTCATATAACATGTTTATCTAAACTGATAAAACAAGTTGTAAATGAGTTACATTTATATTTATAACGATTTAAACATATCATATATATAGGTTGTAATAAAATTATAAATGAATAGTTTGTCTTATACAGTGCATATCTTTTTCTTTTTCCAACTCCAACTTCAAACAAGTTAACACAAAACTCCAATTTGATTATTTGCAGACTTAGTTACATATCATGTTTCA
The DNA here is from genome assembly GCA_030545235.1 of Helianthus tuberosus. Classification (NCBI taxonomy): domain Eukaryota; kingdom Viridiplantae; phylum Streptophyta; class Magnoliopsida; order Asterales; family Asteraceae; genus Helianthus; species Helianthus tuberosus. Next base: position 130,337,196 of record CM060387.1, read on the forward strand.
ATTATTTTTGGTCCAAACGTGTATCTGAGAATTCATGTACCTTGTTTAAGCTCTCGAATAAATGTGCTTCGATGTCGTAACGATAAACAATGCAATTACTATTTAAACCATAAAAAATAGGCTCCCTAAACCTAATGTCAATGAGGTAACTTTCAAACCATAAAAAATGATTTGTAAATGAGGCTATATTGGAATTGATACGAGTATACTATTTAAAAAAATTAACATATATATATCATTTTTTTAAACACGTACCCCTCGAAATCACAGGCCATATGCGGTAGTTCTCCCAGCACACCATAAAAGCCGCCCATGCAACTATTTATATTACATGCAACTCAAACACGGCATGGCATGTTTATCAAAAATGTTATAACCAACATATTAAACATGTTAAAAACTTGCATATTCAAAATCAAGTTATTTCCACTTCAAGTTTGTGTTCATGACCTTATTATCTCTAAGAAACACATAGACGAACACAGTAAAAATCTCACTCTTAAAGTAAGGTCTACAAACTTTATCGCCTTAAAATCTATAAAACATTAGATCTTGACCCAAAACACAAGAGAATGAAGGAAGCTATTTGCATAATGAAATTTGTATAATAATAATTGAAAGAAATAATATTAATTTTAATCATTGCTACATAAGGTATCATGATCCTCACCAAAACACTTGAGATCTGCACTAGACATGATTACATCAACACCAAACACCTCTCAAGAAAAAAGGTAAAAGGGGCAATTTAGTAATATCCTGTTAATAACTAATATTAAATAATATATTTTTCAGAAAATTTCCTAATTTCTGCTTGTATATTATAATAATTATATTAAAAACAATTGTAGTAAAAAACTTGTTTGTTATTCAATGCAGATTGATCCATTTATCCAAAGTAATTGGATAAATCAAAAATCAAAACTTGTTTGTATTTTAATTCCCCCAAAAATTTCAGTTTTGTTGAGTCACAACATGCTCAAGCTGCATTTGCTCAATCCATGCACTCAATGCAGATTGATCCATTTGTTCAACCTGTGTACTTGAATTCACACCATCACCACCACCATTGCTGGGCCCGCCATCCGCCACCGCCTTTTCGGGGGGTGTTTCTTTAACCAGCGATTGAACCCATGACAGATCGGGCTCTTCCGCGTTACTCCCAACATTTTCGAACGATGATGACCTTCGAAGCTTATCGAATTCGTCCGCGTTAGCATTCTCACCCGCCCGATCGGGTTTCTCATTACCCGAGCCCCATTGTAACCACGGATCAACCCCCGAACCCGAAACTGTTACACCACTGGATCGCGACCCGAGTTCCCTCGAACTCAAACTCCTAAACTGATGTTGATTCTCGCGTGCCAGTATTGACACACGAGAACTCATGGGCGAAATCGGGTCAACGCTTCTCGGCGACATCCTCCCGGGAGACTGAACCGACTGGACCGAAAAGGGAGTATTTTTTGGTGAGAAGTTTGTGTTAATTGGTGATAACATACCCTCTTGTTGCTGAAACTGGTTAAAAACCGATGAACTATGTCGCGGTGAGAAAACCGATTGATCGTTAAACCGAGGAGACAAGCTTTCAGCTGCAAAGATATCGTCAAGTTTCGTCGGGGTCAAGACCGTCCTTTGTTGTCTGTTTAACTCATTCAAAAGCTGAATGTTTAAATCTTGTTCCATATCTCGAGCGTTAAGAGACGATCTTAACCGGCTCGATTGAAGGTTACTTCCCGGTAAATGCAATGACGGGACATTCGGTTGAGCCCAGTTGCCATTCGCATTTGGAGACAACGGTGGTGTAAAAGACGGGCCTGGGCCCGGGCCCAGCCCGGGCATCAAACTCATGGCTGCAGCGAAATCCAGAGCACTTGGTCCAGCCGTTGACCGAGGCGACCCAACCACAGAGCCTGTTGACACAAACAATGGCCGAAGTTCATCGCGCGTATGAGCAAAGAAACAGACCCGTCGGTTACAACCGGGCCCGTCTTTACAAAGACGGGTCCGGTACTGGGCCGGGTGTAGCCAACACTCGAAAACCCCATGAGCGTATTCGCACATATCACCTCCTCTGCAAGTACCTTTCCGGAAATCCGGACACGGAACACAACTGTAATGAAACTTTCGTGGGTCCCGCCTACGAGCATTTTCACCCGGATGAACAAACGGGCATTCGGTCCAGTCATGAGAGTAGGCCCGTGAACAAGGCCGGACCTTAAACGAGTACATTCTAAACTCATCGGTTGAGTAGATACTATTCTTGATATCGGGTAACGAAGGATCAATCGGGTATTCCCGTTTCGACATATCCATTTCCTGGCCGGGTTCCGGTTCCGTTTCCGACAAGGGCAAAACGGTAATTTCACCTTCGCCAACGCCAAGAAGCTCTTCGAGAGTCTTTTTCATACCCGGAAACTTTGGTGAAACAACAATCACATCCACGGGTCGAAGCCCGTTAACATCGATCAAATTCGGGTCAGCACCCGAGAGCAGCAACAGTTTAACGACTTCAACTGCGTTTACCGATCCACCGGAAGCAGCACAATGCAGAGCAGTGGTTGTATCAACACCACATAACTGATTCACATCGGCTTTCGATTGAGAAAGGATCAGTTTCAAAACATCAATGCTTCCATACATTGCTGCCACCATTAACGGGGTTCGGTGTTCAAGAACCATCTGTTTCGACCCTTTTTGACGGCCATACCACAGTCCAACTTCATCAATACCAGAAGGGTCAGATTCAATTGCCTTTTTGAACCCTTCAATGTCATCATTTGCGGCAAGTTCAAGTAATGTAGCAGAAGTATCTTCGGTTTCAACACTCAACTGGCTCATATTGGTCAACTTATTAATGGTTAAAACTTAAAACACAACGGTCAATGGTCAACGAAAGTTGTTACCTAGCCCATGATTTTGATCTGCAAGAGAGATTATAAACAAGAAACATGATTAAAAATCAAAAGTTTATGATAGAATGACTAAAAGTAATGAAGAAGTTCAATAATTGTATGCCAAGATTATTGATATCAATAGTTAAGTTATACACATATAGATAGAAGGACATAAAGTTCTTTTTTGATAAATGGGTGCGTTCAATACGGCACCAATTTTGATTACTAAACCACATAAACACTTGTACATAGTGCTAACTGAATGGAAGAAAAAGAAACATATTGAATCATGCGATTACATCACCACGTAACGTATCACAGTCAAAACAATAACTACAAGTGCTTACGTGATCCTTACAGTTCTCTACTTAATCGATCATGTATTGAACGTCACACATATACATATACAAACTATTAAATAGTTAGAAACCAAAGGACTATTTATTCGCCTATGGAGAATATTTCAATGGATGGTCGGGATCACCCTTATGTTAGGGGTGTTCAGTATTAACGAAAAATGATGAAGGTGATTCATGAATATTAAAATTAACAAAGATAAACGGGTCAGTTCTAGTTTCAAACCCGTCAAACGAATCGTTAAAACCAGTTTTTGAACCGTGAACCATATAAACCTCAAACCAGCCAAATCGACTGATACAACATTCTTTTAACACACCTTTATGATCAAAGAAAAAAAAGTTGATTCATTTAGTTTCTATATATTTGTTTGGTCTCATTTGAACCCACCCAACAATATAAATATTATACAAAGCAGTTCTTGATAGATCCAACACATTAAAGACCTATAGTAAACAAATTGGTGAAAAGGACCAATACAAAAGTGAAGTAGCTGAGTGATAACTAAAATAATATGAATAATTGACAATATGAAAGACTAAAATCCTTATGCAAAAATAGATAAAAATAAGTTGGGGCCACAGGTAGATTTATTGGTATGTAGAATAGTGTGATTGATCACCAAACCACCCATCAAATTTTTCCATAAAAACAATATAATCATGTAGCAAATTCACTCAAAGGCAATTAAAAAATTATGATGTGGGACCCGTTACCGGTAAACTCACGGGCACACCGATACCCTATTAACCGGACGGAGCCGAATAGGTAAAGCGTGACCGAAGCCGGGTAGGTGGCCTTAGGGGTCAAGAGAGGAATCAAACGCTTACCATTGCGCTACGAACGAAAGCTCACTTAAAACAGTCTTTGAATATCTAATTTCATTAAAATCAAACAAAAAAAACTTTGAAACCCTAAAATGAACCCCTAATTTATGCCTATTTTATCATCAAGAATGCATGGAAAACAATAATGGGAATTCAAGAAAGTTGACCAAAGTCAAAACTGAAATCAAAAGCTTGTATCTTTATTCAGAAACTGAGAACAATTAGTTCTCTTAAAGAAACCCCAAAACCCCATTAAAAGATGGATACCAAAATTTAGAGATGACATCAAAAATCTTGAAATTTAATGGGAAATCAAGAAAGTTGACCAAAGTCAACAATGAAATCAAAAGCTTGTTTCTTTAATCTGAAAATGAAAATTCTTTTAAAGAAATCCCATTAAAAAATAGATATCAAAATTTAGAAAAGACAGACAAAACTCAAAAATCTTGAAAAACAATGGGAATTCAAGAAAGTTGACCAAAGTCAAAGTCAAAATCAAAACTCAAAGCTCGAATCTTTATCCAAAAATTAACACCAATAACTTCTATTAAACAAACCCATTACTAGATTAATATCATAAACTTAAAACAAAACACAAAACCCCCAAAAACCATGCACTATAAACAACTTGTACCACACGCTTAACAGCTTGTACGTCTCTATATGTTCCAAAAACAACCAACACACTTCATCAATGCCATTTCTTGCCAATCAAGACATAAAACCCCATTCCCGAACCAATCAAAAAACAAGAAAAAAATAACAAAAAAACACATACCAAACAGGTGTTTCACACTTCAAGAAACCGATAACCGGTGGGGTCAAATTCACCCAAACACACACGTTTGAACGTGTACGGACACACACAGATGTAAAAAAGATTCAAAAGGGTATCCAAAAATATAAAGATCGGAGAGTTTAATCAAGAAACGAACTCAGAATAAGTTCGCCGGAAAATAGTTCAGGCTAACCGGAGATGGTGCTTTACGACGTCGTATGAGGTTTTAGATCTGGGAATTGAAGAAAGTGAAGTGGGTTAGTGGTGAGTTTGTGAGGAGTGATCAGAAGTTAGTTTTGGAGAGCTTGTTCGCCATTTTCGATGTGTTTGTTCTCTTCTCTTTCCTTCTTCTTCTTCAACTGAAATAATAATAATAAATAATAAATTATTATTTATTATTACAATGGGATGGGATGTAATTTTGTTATGGGGTGTGTGTGTTTGAGGATATGGATGGTTTCAACACTTTTAGTTTAGGATTTGACAATAGCGTCCTTTTAGTTTTGGGGTTGTTTTGGAAACTGAAAGTGTGAACGCCATGAAAAGATTGTCTTGGCTGTGTTTTATGACTTTTTACACTTTTAGGAGTTTTAGACTTTATAGCCAATTATATATATATATAGAAACGGGGTCATGAGAAAAGAGTTGGAAGTGTGAAAAGGGTGAGAACGGATCCTGGTCAAACACGTGGCGTGCGATTAATCAAGGCGGAGGGGCTTTTATGTCCTTTTATTTTCTTTTTCAATGCATCTCTCACACAACGTTGTCATCTGTGGCGTGTAGGATTTTTTGGCATGTAACTAAAAACAAAAACTCTATGGAGTTTTATTGTTTTTTAGATCTGCCGCGATGAATTAATCGTTTTTGTCTTACAAAGTAAATATCTTACCGTTTATGGCGTTTCCAAATTCATTATAATCGATTAATAATTCAAACATTGCAATTTTTTGGCGTTTTTTTTTTTTTTTTTAGATCTGTCCAGTTGAAATTAATCATTTTTGTGTTATAAAAGTAAACATCTTGGCGCGCATGGCGTTCCCAAATTCATTATATACCTTTAATAATTCAAACATTGCAATTTTTTTGGCGTTTTTGCAGATCTGTCCAGTTGAATTAATCTTTTTTTTCCTTGTAAAAGTAAATCTTTTAGCGTTCATGGCGTTCTCAAATTCATTATAATTCATTAATAATTCAAAACGTTAGGGGGCGGAGTCATATCGGGGAGTGGATGCGGGGACTTGGGTTGCCGCACGGGGAACCATTGCCACCCCTTCGGTGACATCACTTCAGTGAATGGTGAGGGACTTGATCGGTGAGTATTCACCAAGTGTTTGAAGAGGAGAGAGGTGAGAGGGTGAGGGAATTAATGGTGGGTCTCAACCCCTTCCAATCAATCATAAATTTATCTTCTTTAAAAAAAATTGTTTACCACTCTCCATGTGTTTGACTATTGCCAGTGATTGAGTGCAAAATTGGGAGTGGAGTGGGGACTTGACATGGCATTATATTATTGGCTAGAAAATTGTTTAAACACTCCCCCTTGGTGACCACTCTCTCCAGCCTTACAAATAAAACAAAATCAAACTAAATTAATATTCTTTTGTGGATGATATTACATCAGAGATGTACCCATCGCTTTGCTCATCACTTTCTTCAGACTTATCATCATCTAGGTCATTGGCGTATAACGCCATCAACTGGTTTAGCCTGTCTCGCATCATATATTTAAATATAATTACAATCTTGGATGTTGCAGCGTGCAAAGGTGCTAAATCACAGAGTTGTTAAAGAAAGTGTAGTCTAACTGTGTTTAGCACTTCGTCCATCGTCAATGAATTATCCTCCCCGTTTTGATAAGTCACTTTCACCGATCTTGATTGTTCATCCAAACTCGAACCGGTATGTGACAACTGTCAAATTTCAGGTATCCGTACAATTAATTAAACCTTGATTAGTGCTTAATGACTGTGCTGAATTTTCAATTAACTGCTTTCTGATTTCTGCATTATATTTACATGTGCATCACATATTGCATAATGTCATATCATTACTGCATGCAAACTTATTGACATAAATGATGCACAAAGCGCAGTTAGCACAGTAAATGGATAAATCAGCAAAGTGCTGACAGAACTCAGCACATAGACAGACAGTGTTTTGAGACCCAGTATGAGCCAGAAACTAAGTACTACACTAGCATAGTGTGTAGGGAAGTAAGGATCCCAAAACTGCGTTTCTAAGTGATAGTTTAAGTGCCGGAAAGTGCCTCAAACTCACCCAAAGTGCTGAATTCAGCAAAATTCAGCATAAAACAGCATTTTAACAATCTAATTTCATGCAGGAATATGCTTAAATGGTCCTGAATGCTTTCCTAAGTGTCGGGAATTGAAAGTGTCACAAAAGGGTACATAAAGCACGCTAAACTGTATAGTTTAGCACTTTAACGAACCAGTATCTAACCAAACAACTGGACACTACCTGAAACATCAAATTTACACTAGAAGCACTGTTTTAACTTTGCCAAGCTAGTTATGGTCCCCGAACATCATAACACCCCCTAAATATCTAGTAACTAGAACATGTAACTAACACTTGATTTTTAACCTTAAACTAACTAATCAAGTTAAAACCTATGCTAGACCCCCCAACCTATTTTCGGCTCCAACAAGGGTCCCACAAGAGGATTTGTTTTCATATTAAATTAGATCATGTTTGTGCTTTCTAAGACATATTATTATTTGGTTAAAATGGATATAAGAAGAACATGAGGGGATCTTGAGTTCATTACTTCACACACTTAAACACACACATATCCTCCCTCCTCCTCCCATGCTCTCGGCCGAACCATAGCACCACCACCATCACCTTCATTCATCCATCTCCATACAATCTACATATATATAAGGGCGTTAAAGATCATACAAAGAAGCTTGGAGCTTGTGGAAGTGGAAGGACCTCTCTTGTTTGCTTTTATCCACCTCATTTCTTCACTTGAATCATCCCTAGCCTTGAGCTAGTGGTAAGAACCTTGTACACTCTATATTACTTCTATTTTTAGTGGTTAAAGATGAATCATAATCAAAAACTTGAAGAACACTAAAGATCATAATCATGAAACATGAACATAAGCTTGTTTAATGAAGTAATCTTGATGAATATGAGTTGTTATGCTTGTTGATCTTTGATTGTTTGTAGAAATGATGTTGATCATCATAAGATCTTGCTAGATCATGATTAAAAACATAATCTAGCAAGATGTAAGAATAGAAATTGTTGTAGGATGATGGATCATCCACACATAAAGCATGAACTTGAAGGAACATAATGTTTTCTTGAAAAATAATGATCAAAGTAAGTTAATAAACATATAGATCTAAAGATTTATGAATGGTTTTTCAAAGAAACCAAGTTAAAAACATAAGTTTCATATAATCTTGGTTCTTACATAAACAAGACTTATTTTTAGCGATTAAACAAGTGTAGAAACACTTGTGTAACAAAAAGAATGCATAAATAAATATTTTTAGAAAATATGACAAGAAGTTGTAAACATCTAACTTCTTTAAAAATGAAGTTTTTAAAGAACTAATCACATTTTAAAGGGCAACAAGACTTACTAAGAAACTAGTAAGTTAATACAAATTTTTACAAATATTCAAGTTCATGAAGTAGTAGATTATTACTTGATTTTGGCAAAATTGGTAAGTGTAAGTTGTTTGTTGATGATTGTGAATTGATTATGTTAATTTTTACAAAATAAAATGATATGCTTCAAAGCATGGAAACCTCCATTTTTAGGGGAAACTATGGCAAAATTTTCTAAAAATATAAGCACTTAGAAAAATATTTTTAAACAAATATTTACAAGTGTATTTTAAACCATAAATTGTTACATAAACTTTGCCATAAATTTTGGTTACAAAAATACAAATATTGGAGGTTGGTTTTTATAAATAAAAGTGACTAAATATGTATTTAGAAAATATATATTTAGAAGACACATATGTGTGATTAATTGTATACTTTGTGTATTAGACTATTAGTTATATTATCTTAGGACTTGAATTAATATAACTCACAAAAATACCAAGAATTACCATCCAAAATATTACCAAAATTCCAAGGAATAAATATACACACTTATACAAAATATTGATGAAACCGAACTATGAAATATAGGACTTACGAAATATTCTGAAAAATTTATTCACAAATAATATTTTGGACACCAAGGAAGTAAAAATGTGAATTTTTTTTACAATTACTACAAGAATATATCATATTTTTGACAAGAGAAAAATATATTATTTTTGGCAAGTATGAAATATATATTTTTCTTGAAATTTTTCGAAGATATATTATTTTTAAGAAATATGTATATATTTTCTTACACGAACAAGAAATACAATACTTTTGGGAGAAATATATTTTCTCAAATAAATACGAAATATATCATTTTTGGGAAAAATGAGTTTATATATATATTTTCCAAGTTGGACTTGAAAATATATTAATTTTTGGAACTTATAAGAGAATACAAATATTTTTGCCAAAGAAAAATTATAAATAATTTTTCTAAGTAATATTCCTTAAAATATATATATTCTGGAAATATATATTGGATCTTTATTAAAGATAATATTCTGGAACAATTAATGTAAAATATAGTTTAAGGATACTTAATGAATACAATAAAAATACGTATTCTCGTATGTATAAATACACACCGGAATACGACCCCAAAGCATGGCAAAAAAAATACTCATGTATAAGATACCCCCATCCTTGGGAAGGAAATACAAGTATAAATACTTGGGAAGTATTATTACAATAATATTGTTTAACAATTATTCCAAAATTTATAAATATAATTTAAGTTAAAATATTAATTATTTTAACAAATAATTATATAACTTGGAATAATATCGAAGACACAAAAGAAACGTAACTCAAGGACATTAATACTAAGTCAAGGCACGGCCCGTTCGTCTAATAGACATGAGTACGTTGTAGGTAGTCGTGTTCACCGAAGAAGCTCGAGTTACGATTGCTGAAGACGCAAGACTGTGAGTAGGGCTGCAAACGAACTGAACTTTCAGCGAACAGTTCATGAACCGTTTGGCGGGAAGTTCGTTTGTGTTCGTTCATTTAATAAATGAACGAACACGAACAAAAAAATTCGTTCGTTTAGTTAAATGAACGAACATGAACAAAGACCGTGTTCGTTCATTTGTGTTCGTGAACGTTCGGTAACGTGTTCGTTTACGTTCGTTTGTATGTTCGTGTTCGTTTGTGTATAGAAATATATATATATATATATATATATATATATATATATAAATAGGGTGAGAGTTGGCTACAAAGTCTACTTTTTCTAAAAAGTATAGGAAGTGTTCTAAGAGTGACATGTGGCATCTAGGATTTTGTACTAAAGGGCATAAAGGTAATTCAATAATTAATTTTATTTTTGGAAAATATATCTATTAAACAATAAATGTTATTTTTATGGAAACTATATATCTATTAACTATTCAAAATTGGTAGTCATATCCTTCATATCCACAATTGTTTCATCCAAAGTTCAAAACGTAAAACAAATTAATTATTTCTTGACATTGTGTTTTATCAGATTCTTGTTCTTCACACTGTGTTGTATCAGTTTTCATAATAAAACATAAAATCTATCATCCGAAGTTCGAAACATAAAACAAATTAACTATTTCTTGACATTGTGTTTGATCAGTTTATGGTTTCTTCATATTGTGTTATATATTTTTCACAATTAAACACACACTCTCCACATATTTCGTAACATTAAACACATTCATTATTTCTTAACGTTGTGTTTTATTAGTTTCTGGTTTCTTCACATCGTGTTTTATCAGTTTTCACAATTAAACACACCCCTCACACATAAAACACACCAATGTCTGAAATACATAATATAAAACACACCAGGGTCTGATTTCACGACGAACAACTTGAACGATGAAATGAATCACAAATCTTGGTTTTTAGTATAGAAGAGAGAGATAAAGAGAGAGAGAGAGAGAGAAAGAGAGAGAGAGAGAGGAAGTTTCCAAGATTTAAGTAGTGGTTTTATGGAATGACACTTGCCTTTTTTAAAATACGCTAAATGACTTTTTTGCCCACAATCAATTAAATCAATCCTTATTTAAAACAATAATATTACTAAAATGCCACCAAGATGATCTCAACCATTAAAAACACTCATCCAATGGTCCAAAACACTTCCTACACTTTGTAGGAAAAACACACTTTGTAGAGTAACCCCACCCTATATAAATAATATTTTGTTACCCAACTTATACTATATTATATTGTATGGCTCAACTTATATTTTATTGGTTATTTGTTAGATATTTCATTATCACCTAAGGTCTACCAGAATATACAATTGAAAGTTTGAAAGTACAAAAACCCTAAGCATTATTAGCGCCGTTCCAGATTCTGGATCCCATTTTCTCCGCCATCGACCAAGCGCCGCTCTCTCCTCCGCTCCCTCCGTCGTTCCTCTGTCAATCACCATCGTTCAACACCGTTCCCACTCATGTAAGGTTCTTTGTCACATTATTTCCATTCAAGTTAAGTTATATAAATAGATTAAATAGCTGATGCATTTATAGAAATAACTTCTTTGTCACATTAAGCTACTCAAGTTTGGATAATTAGCTTGGTATATTTTGGGTGGATCTACTTAGTGTTTTTTGTTATGATCATCTTCGAAAGTAAATATATCTTTGTTTGTGTTTGTTTATGTTCATTAACGTTTGTTTGTGTTCGTTTGCGTTTGCGTCCGTGTGCGTTCATGAACGTTCGTTCGTTTGTGTTCGGTACCTAAATTAACAAACGAACACGAACAAGTTCATTTCCTTAACAAACGAACACGAACAAAAAATCTCGTTCGATAAGTGTTCATGAACTGTTCGTGAACACATGAAATCCTTAACAAACGAACACGAACAAGGCCGTGTTCGTGTTCGTTCGGTTCGTTTGCAGCCCTAACTGTGAGTTCATGTCCACATTTTCTTTTAACTGTTTTCGTTTTATAACTTCGGTGGTGAAGTACATGTTACAAATGATTACGATTACAAATGATTTACAAATGAAATGAACTGTTAGATCATGTGAAAGGGTAGCCGTTATCTTGAGACCATTAATCCTTTAGAAGGACCGAGGGGCATGAGTGATAGATCTATTTGGGTGTTGTGAGCCCCACTCGTGGGTCCGCGAGTTGACCACACGTGGTGACTATCTCGTTCCAGCCGGGAGGCCCGGTACGAAATACGCAAAGGATTGAGCCTTCCTACACCGTTGCACACATATTGATGGCCTTGCAAACCATTAACTGATCTGTTCATTTTCACATACGAACATACATACTTTCAATGATTACAAAGGTTATTCATACTCACAAACAAACACATGAACTCACTCAACTTTTGTTGATGTTTTCAAACTACATGTATTTCAGGGAATTAAAGGTGGATCTGGCGGGCGTTCGAAAGTTTCAAGTGTTGTTAAGAATAAAAGATGTCATCCATGGTCTTGAGGTTTAGTTTGGGTGTCCTATCCTGGACAAGACACCACTTCCAAATCTTGGATTATTTAGAGTCTTTTGATGAGTCCTTGTGAACTCTTAAACAATTCGTATGGTTTGTAAAACTTAAATTTGGAGTCTTGTTTAAACAATGACGTTTGTGATGTTTCAAATCTATTTAATGGATGGCAATCTATGGTTTTATCATATAGTTGTGTTATGATTGAATGCAATGGTATTAAGAAAGTCACACCATAATCACGCTTCCGCAAAAGTCAGCGTATGACACGATAACTGTTGGTAGATAAAAAACATCATCATTATCATCATCATCTGCTGGAAATCTTCTCTTCAATCTTCTAATTACTGTTTGAGTCCTTTCACACTCGTTGGGCATTAAAACCCCAAGGGCTAGAATATCCATTTGAACGGACTCATCCATACTAAGGTTGTCTCTCCATGAAACTATATTTGCCGTTTTTCTTCTTTTCAGAGTTTTTTTTTTATTTTTTTATTTTGCATTTTAGTTAAAGCTGACGTTTTTAGTATGATCAATGGAAGTGATGATGGAATTGATGGTAACGTTGTTTATATTATGATGTTTTTTGCGCGTAGTTTAGGAGGGAATTTTTTATAGCAAATAGTAAACTTTGAGTTACTATTTGTTCACCTCTATCTGTTAAATCTGCAACGCCTTTCATCATTAAGTTTTGGCGTTCTGTATTAATGGCGTTTTAGATAAATATGATGTTTCATCTGGAAGTGACTGATGTGTATGCCTTGTAGGTTAAGGCGAGAATTTTGAATGGCGTTTTGCTCATTAGTTTGCCTTTTTGTATTAGATCACTAAAAATACTCTTTTACCCTTAATGAAGCACGTCCAAGTAATAAAGTTGATGTTATTTACGAAAAGGTCACCGCGCCATTCTAATGCATAGATTTTTTTTATCCAACGGATGAGGGGCGTTCTCAACGTTTTCACACTTTTAGACGTTTTCCCTAAATCTTGTCCATATATACACACACAAAATGTCAAAATGAAACAAAATATGTATATACCTTTTCGAAATAAATTTTTGATGAATAAGGTAGTTGCATTGATAAATAGGGTAGTTTTATGCATAAAGCAAAACAACGTCTTGAATAAAAAAGTTCAGCATGTAACTCTTTCAGTTTCATAGCTTTTTTTTTTCTAGTGGTATGAATGTGAGAACTGAAAACCTGCAAGTGAGTCTCGGATTCAAGTATGAGTATTGTTGTTGTTGTTGTTCTTCTTCTTCTTCTTTTTTTTTTTTTTTTTTTTTTTTAATGTTATGACTTGTTAACAATGATGATCATAAGATAGATTAACGAGACATAATGGTATACAACAACTTGTTCATCTTTTAATTATACTATTCAACAATTAGTAAAAGCAAAGCACATTTGCTTCATTATTTATAGGACGTTCTCTTAGGGGGTGTTTGGTGTTGCGTTTTCAAAATAGATTATGCGTTTTCAAAAAAGATTTTGCGTTTTCAAAAAGCATGTAGGTACATGCTTCTCCAAAACTGCGTTTTGGATGCAGATAATCACTTTTTCATCCAAACACTTTTTTAGATTATTTATGTTTTACAAACGTAATAATCAAATAATCATTTTAAAACGTAATCCCAAACACCCTCTTAATGTGTTTGATGAAAACCTTAGATCGAATGCATTAACACATTAACTAATGATGATAGAGAAAAAAAACATTTTGCCATTTTATTTAGGTTGTATGTTATAGTCAACATGAAAAACAAAGAAACGTTGTATGTTAATTATTAGCATTTTCAAATAAAGCCCAATTCAAATGGTTATAAAATGAGGTTACTGGATTTTAATAACACAAAGTTTGTCTGATTGGCTTGGTTGACAATAATCCTAACTTTAAAAAAATGCTCTGGTAATCCAAACTTATAAGATTTTGGCCTCATCGATCCTTTTTCTAATTGGGTATAACCCAGTTAGTTTTTACTGACTTGGACGATGACATGACACACAACTTCTTTATTATTTGCTGACGTGGACCATGATTTGGCACTCTCATCACCACCTCACCACCACCGTCACCGCCATCTACACCACTCACCACCACTACCATCTCCACCAACACAGTCGTCATTTCCACCCACCACCACTACCATCTCCACCACCACAACCACCATCTTCAACCCTTTGCACCAGCATCATTTTCAACCCTAAACTAATTTCTCAAATCAGAACCAAGCTTAGGTCGCACCAAACATCACAACTCAGATGCATCTCAGGCTGGATCTGGTGTTGATTCAGGGTTAAATACTTTGTGGTGGGTGGAGGTTTGTGGTAGTTGGTGGTTGCAGGTTGGGGGGGGGGGGGGGTTTGAGGGTGGATGTTTACGGTTGAGATGGTTGAAGGTTGAGGGTTTTGGGGGTGGAGGTTTAGGGTGGAGATGGAGGTTGTTAGTTGGTGCAATTGTGGTAGGTGGTGGTCAGAGCGGGTTGAAGATGGTGGGTGTGCGGTGGGTGGTGGGTGGTGGTTATGCTGGTAGTGAGGTGGTGAAGATGGTGAGTGTATGTGAGTGTGTGTATAATATATATGTATATGTATATATGTGTAATGTAAAAAATATTTTTTTCATATAAATATCCACGTCATTATCCACATAATGAACCAACTTATTTTTTACACATCAACGTCCACGTCATCAATAACTAACCTTGTTAGAAAAAGGATCGATGTTGGCCAAAATCTTACATGTTGAGATTGTTAGAGAGAATTTTTGAAATTGAAATTATTATCGACCAAATGGTGAAATTTAAATTATTAAATTCAATAACTCTATGAAATATCTTATTTAAGTAAATCAATATATTACGGTAAAACTTTGTATTATTAAAATCCAATAACCCTATAAAATCTGTTAGGTAAATTCATCTACTATACCATATTAAAAGGGTGGTTTGCCTTTTGTTTTAAAAGTGTCTGTGTGACATTTTGTATACTTCAAATGTGTAGGGGTGATATTTGTACTTTATTCATACATAATGTGTTCCTTTTTTTTTTTTTTTTGTTGTTGAAAGAAACGCCTACCCAATAAAAGCGGGATTACGCATTTCTTGTCCTTTTTTCTTTCGTTATGAGTTTTTATTAGCGTACCTAATAAAATTTTAAAATCAACAAAATAAGATATATTTCATGGATTTATAATCTAGTTGCATCTTAAGGTGGGAATGTGGGATAAGACTTTAGGATCAATAGGTCCTGGGTTTCTCATATTTATTGGGTTTTCTTCTAAATTGATGTATAGGTATTAAAGTGTTGTAAGAATCGCTAGGCGCTAGTCGGGCGGTGGGGTACCGACTAGCGATTAATCGGGATTAATAGGGATTAATCGGAATTAATCGGATTGAGACTTTTATATGTAATTTTTAGTTACATATATACACACACATTTTTATATGTTGTTTTTTATAGTAGACATGTTTTAACCCCTCACTAACCCATTTTTATAAGTAATTGGAAGGAATTTATATGGTTTGGTCAAAATTTGACCGGCATCTAGCCAAAATAGGACCGCCATTGACTGCCTAGCTATTAATCGGCCATTAATCGGTGAATCTCGGATTAGTGATTAATCGGCGACTAATCGGTGACTAGTCGGGATTTTTACAACCATGGGTATTATGCCTAGTAGAGATGGATATGATCGGGTGATTTCGCTGGTGGCACAATGATACTCCGGTGATTCGTCAGTGATCTAAATTTACCGTTAAAAAAACAAATTAAGATATAACCGTATTGTGTGAACTGTGAATATTAATGTTTTATTCCTCAAAATCATGTAACATTAAGTTTGTTGTTTTTAGTAAGGACGTAATAATATACTGGCATACCTTTTAGATTACAAGAACTATAAAAATGCTATTCTTTCAGAATTAGATTATATGCTGAAACGTTTCTTTTTTGAACTTAACTAGTTAATTTTCCGCCCGTGCGTTGCGGTGGGGACCCAATGTCTGCAAAACGCGTATCAGCAGCAGATACCGAATATCAAAACATAAATAAAAATGACGTGGTAAGGATGATCACTCCGTTCTAAAAAAATGATTTTAAATAACCTAATATATAATAATAGGACCCACACGTCCTACACGTTGAAAATTCGGTTGTTTTCAATTTAGTTATTATGGTGCTAACACATTAAAATACGGATGAGCTCGGTACCGGTAACTGCACCGAAAGTACCGATCCGAAAAATCATCGAAATTAGGTACCGGCACCGAAAATGCTCGGTACAATACGGTATGATATTTGAAGGTAAAAATCAATAAATACAGGTATGGTGCTAGACCGGTGTCGAACCGAAAGTAACGATTCTGAAAACGACAAAAGGTGGGTACCAAATTGGTAACGAAAATGATTTGGTAATAGTAAATTTGGTACCGATACGATACCGGTTTGATTACAGGATTTGATACGATTTGCTCATCAATAATCTAAATATCCAAGTTAATTTTACATGCTACAATTCATTCATTATAGAAAAAAGACAAAAAAGAAAGCAAAATAAGTTGTTGTGTATATAAAACCTCATTCAAACGAAATACAGTTTACTTATTGTGTGTATGAAAAGTAATCTAAACGGTGCAATTACTTGCATTGCTATGTTGCTACAGGATTTGATGAGCTCGGTAGCAACCGGTACCGAAAATACCGTTGCAGAAAATACCGTTACCAAAAT